>QANX01005885.1:0-108766 GCA_003254975.1 Ochetophila trinervis
ATGCGTCTCCGATTCTAGGGCAAAAAGTGCGCGTATAATCTCCGATTCTAGCAGAAAAGGCGACGCCAGCGTCTCCGATTGTAGGATAAAAAGTGACGCGTGCGTCTCTGATTGTAGAAGAAAATGCGACACTAGCGTCTCCGATTGTAGGAGAAAAGGCGACACTAGCGTCTCCGAATGTAGGAGAAAATGTGACACTAGCGTCTCCGATTGTAGGAAAATAGGCGACACTCGCGTCTCCGATTCTAGGAGAAAAGGCGACACTAGCGTCTCCCATTCTAGGCCAAAAGTGCGCGTAAATAATGAGAAACGGAGACACTTGTGTCGCCGATTTGATGAGGATACTGCGACACTAGCGTCGCGAATGTATAACGGTTATCAGCGACGCCTTGCGTCGCCTTAATCCTTATTTTACGGCGACGCAATTTGGACGTCGCGAATGTTTTTGTACTTTCGGCGACTCCCCTTTCCGCGACACATGAATTTACGTCGCCGTTTACAACTAGCGACGCTATTTTTACGTCGCCTATTAAGGTTTTTGGCATAGTGTTATGATATATTATAAATTAAAAGGGAAGGAGATTCTTCATGAGGGCCTAGTCGAACACAGTATATGTAAAGGTGTATTCTCAATGGTTTTACCATAGCCAAACATATGAAATTTAAGATAAAAAAGATAGTCAACATTTGAATTTGAGTTTAATAGAAGCATAAAGTTGGGTAGTATGTGTTTATTTCTTGTCTAAGGATTCAACTTGATGAGTCCAATAGATAATTTGTCCTATTTACAGGGTAATTTCAACTGCAGCCTTTGATATTTGATTTACATCAAACTCAACCCTTCAAATTACTAACAATATATCTGCAGTCTCTGCTAACATATGCAATTACTATTATATCATTGTCTAACTGTTATTAAAAAAAAAAATACACTTCAAAAGCTTGTCATACTGATAATTGCATATGCCAACAAAAACTATAGATGTATTGTCAGAAACCCGAGATGTTAAATTTGATTTAAACAAAATCTCATAGGCTGCAGTTGAAATTAACCTTATATATAAATAATGAACTTAACCATTCATCTACATAACTAAATAAGTCTATTAAAAAAAGGAAAAAGAAATCTACATAACTAAAGTTTTGTTTGGTACAACGTTTACCTTTTTTTCTCTTTTGTTTCTTTATCAAAAATAGCTTTTTGAAAAAAAATAATTTTTATTGACTTTGGTGAAATGGTTTCTGGAGACTTGAAACACTTCCAATTAATATTTAAACACTTACAAAATCAACATTTGAGTTCTAAAAGCTGCTTCAAGCTTCTTAAAAACTCTATCAAGCATGGCTTAAATGAGTTTTGCTATTTTTCATTAATGATGATGATTAAATGTAAGAATATTTCTAATTAACATGACTATTACTTATTGATCGTACTTAATTATATCTTGATTTTTATTCTAAAACTTAAACTAAACAAATAAATTTTTTTAGACAACCATTTAAATTGTCAAATACTATATTGATCTTGGTGATAGTCTTTAATGGTGACAAATATAACTAAATAGTTAGAATATATTTTGTTGCTTATTATTTTTGTTCCTTTTTTTTTTCCTTTTTTTTTTTTTTTTTTATGCTTATTATTCTTGTTGTTGCCGTTTTTCGCCGGGTTTCTGTCATGTCGCTATATGTGGCTTTTGTGTAGTAGCAGGTTTTAGCTCTTTAACCCTCTCAAGTCTCAAGCCCAAGATTTGGGCACAAAAATAATAATAATAATAATAATAATAATAATAATAAATAAATAAATAAATAAGATCTTCTTTCGGGAATACAAAAAGTTAACTTGCTAAAATAATATTCTTTTGTTTGAATTCCCAAACGAATAAATAGATAAATAAATGTTCAAGGTAATACAAACATTTTGAAGATTAACAATAATAGCTTAGACTTTTTAAAATCTGCTTTTAAGTGGTATTTCATTGTTTGCCACAATGCCAGCCACAATGCACACAGACAAGGACATATTAGAAGAAAGAAATAGCAATAATAATAATACTAAAATAAAATAAAAGGATGGGCAATCGACAATCATACAAAGACGTACGGTATTTTTATCCATTGCAAGTCACATTTCGGGTCTCATTTACCAAAAATAAAGAGTAACATTTCGGGTCTCACCGAGCTAGTGAGTAGCCCTCACTCCAACAATACAAAGATATACATTATTATTTTTGAAAAAAATAGATATGATATTATTTTCAAAATGAAAATAAATCATGAAGTACATATACCAAATTTAGGCTTTAAACTATTTTCCTATACACACCACTACTATTCGCCAATTACATACACATATTTATGTGTGCAAGCTACTAATTATTAAAACAAATCTGCAAGAGACCTCCAAACAGTAAATAGTGAAGTTTGTTCGCTATGGAGTTCCATGCGTCCAAATCACAGAGCACGGTTTGTTCCTACCCACCTTTCTAAGGCCCAGAAGCAAATACGCAACAATTCCACAAACAAATCCAAGCGCCGCACTCGAACCCACCAGCGAAACCGCCGTGCAAACCAGCATCACAAACGACTCCTCCTTGGTCTTCATGTCCCTGGACGCCATGCCCAACTCAACCCCTGCGAACAGAAGCAAAACCCCCAGAACCCCAACCGGAAACCGCTTCAGAATCACAGCCAAAGAAGTGCCCAAAACCAGACCCAATACCATCTTGGCCGCTCCGAGAAGTGCCACGCACGCGCCGCTCCGGCCTCCAAACTTGTACTGCCCGGCCAACCCCCCGGCACCGTGGCAACTGGGCATGGCTCCGAACCAGCAGCCCACCACGTTCATCAACCCCACCGTCACCGACAGCGACGTCGCCGAGAATTCCCTCTCCGGGAAGAGATCGGTTGATAATTTACACACGGCGACAACCGAATTCAATATGGACAGCGGAAGCTGCGGGATTGTCCCCTTGATGAATCCATCTCTCCACGCGCGTCCAGAGATTTGAACGATCTCCATATTTGACGGTCCGAATTCGATCTCGTCGGCGATGAGCTTCGGCTTCCTTAAGAAAGCCAGAATTACACCCAGCAAGAACACCATGAAAGCTGAAGGGACCGAGGCGATGATCCTCTCCCATGTGGTGCTTGGCTTTTTGTCTTCTTCAGTCTGATCGGCGGAATCATGATCATCATCGCGACGACCTTCATCGCCTGCTCCATTAACGACGATGATAAAGCAAGCGCAGACGAGGGCCAATACTAACCCATCGAGACCGAGCCAGGGTCTCTCCCCCGTGCTCTTGGACTTGGGAAGATCCTGAATTTTCCGAATGTATTTGACGGCGGTCAGGGCAAAGGACAAGCCCTGGGCCAGTTGAATCCCCCTAACCACGCACAGAGGAATCAGCTTGTAAACCAGCTCCATCAAACCGGTGACGCCCAAAACGAACAGAACGCCGCCGGTGAGAATTCCCGAAGCCATTATTTCAGGGACACCGAAGGCGGCATTGGATATGGCCACGGCGGCGATGGACTTCATGGGTTGCACCGGCATGGGAACGCCGTAAATAGCACCGGTGAGGATGTTGTAAAGGCCGGTGAAGATGAGCGTGGTGCCTAAGTTAAGGTCCCTGGCCAGAGTCAAAGCGAGGACTATGGGTATGTAGGTTCCTAAGTCCCCCATTGCTCCGTTTAGTTCTGCCCATCTAGACTTGAACACCAGATTGGTTCTCACTTGGTGGAGGACCTTAGCAGGGAAAGCGAGTATTGGAGCGCTTTGAGAAGCGATTTGATCGGGTTGGGATTGAGAGATGTGAGTGTTTTGGTTCTCCATTGACTACAAATTAGGGTGAGTAGAATATGGACGGAGGATGTGGGATATTTATACTATAATTCAATTACGAAAGAAAGGAGGTTGGGAAGTCCTTTTCTATGGAACAAGTTTTTTTTTTTTTTTGTCCTTTCTGAAAGAAAAGGGCTTACCCGTAATAAGTTGGAGGCAGTAATCTCACTATTTGACTTTGCGTCCATTGGATTACATTTCATCATTCATTAACGAAAGAAAACTAATTAAAATTATAAAATATGAGAGATAACTTTTGTTTTTTTGATTTTTTATGAATATATTTTTTTTTATACAGTCACTTTAGCTGTTATAAAATATAATTGACAATTTTAAAATAAAAATAATCACTGTAAATTTATTATTAATATCATATCAATAATAAAACATTATTAATAACTATTATTAATAACTATTTATATTTTAAAATTGTTAGATATATTTTACAATAACTTTAATATATAAATTATAAGATTGCTCAAGAATATTGTTTTAAGTATCTTTGCTTTGCTAAGCTTTTGTTAAAATAGGTGAAGCGCAGGATCTGTTATAACTTGGTTTTGTGATGCTTTACACGCAAGATGTAATTTCCTCTATTGTTTAATTAAAGTCAAATGTTTTTCTTCAAAAAAAAAAGAAACTTATTTCAGAATAAATGCCAATAGAATATATGGTGAAAAATATTTAATCGGAGGAGATAGAATATTAAAGATTTAAAAGGAGGATCTTCAAGAGATAATGTGAATTGTTTTATTTGTGGCATAAAAATTAACATTTTTTAAATTTATATGGCGTAAATGCACAGTCAAATATAAAATTATTTTTTAATAGTAATATGAATAAAAATTCTTTTTAGCTATTAATTAGTTATACATTTCATTATCTTTTCTTTCTTTTTGAATTAATTGACAAGAAAATTTTGATTTTTATAAACTTTATAATGTGTTATAGAATATATAGAAATAGACATTCACCTTAACAAGTAGATCATACTTGTGCGCTGCATTGGAAGCTTTATTATTAAATTATTAAAAGTGAAATACTTAATATGAAAATTTGAAAGAAATTAAAAAGTCAATCTTTTTTTTTAAATTTAAGAAGTGAAAAACTTTCAACTATATATTCTCAAAAATATTTATCTTCTCAAAATTAAACTTGAACCAATAACACTGTCAATTCGTGTTTTTTCGTCATGTTTCAGCAACATAAAAGAAAAATATTATAAAATTTATTGATAAAACAGTAAAATAATTCTCTTGAAACTTACTGATTCATTTCATGTGAGACACCTTCCGTATGTCATTCTATTTNAACTATATATTCTCAAAAATATTTATCTTCTCAAAATTAAACTTGCACCAATAACACTGTCAATTCGTATTTTTTCGTCATGTTTCAGCATCATAAAAGAAAAATATTATAAAATTTATTGATAAAACAGTAAAATAATTCTCTTGAAACTTACTGATTCATTTCATGTGAGACACCTTCCGTATGTCATTCTATTTGAAAAGAAACAAAATAATGATTTTGGACATTATACAGAACAACAGATACAATAATAAAAATAGAAAACAACAAATTTTAAGGGAAAATTTATATTTTAGAAAATAAGATTGTATATAAAAGAATTATCTTTTAATATATGAATGAAGTTTATAAATACCTATGAGAGATTTCGAAAAACCTCTTCAAACACTACATTATCTGTTGAGTTATACAATTTTCCATCTCTATCTAGAATCAATATATTTAATCATTTATTGTCTCTCACTTTAGACATTGCCACATAAAATTGATCATAGCTAAAAAAAAGCTTTGAAGAAAAAGTCCAACATTTGTTAAAGTCTGCCCCTGACTCTTGTTTATCGTCATAGTAAAACAAACAAAAAACAGAAATTGCCTCATTTGAAATTTAAATGTTAGTTTCGAATCTGAATGAGCAACGTCATGTCTGGAATGAATACTTTCTGACCCACATTTGATCTAGTAATAACATTTCTTTCTATAACATGAGTGCTAAGCTAAGAGACAGTTAGCCTTGTTCCAATACATAGTCCTAAAGATTGATTTATGTTTTTTAGTAGCATAACAGAAACTCTAATTTTCAGCTTGAGATTGGAAGGCTTGAATAGTTAATAATGTTCAAGAACTCTGGAGTGTGTAAATATTTATTGGAAAGTGAATTCCATTTGGATTTCCATATACTGTCATGACTTAAATATGTTTGTTCATCACCGGGCATATTAGAAAGAATATGATCATTAATTGAATCAACAATTTTATGTATTAGGGCAAGTAGTCATGCAAATAGGTGGGGTGCTGAAGATGTTCAAATAAAGAAGGATATGTACAATTGATTATAGCTTCAATTGGATCACCATTTTCCTCTAAAATGATATATTTTGGTATTTCTAGTAAACCTTCACCATCATTGGCCTGACCAACATTTCTATCACCAACCTTAAATATCCATTATGAGAACAAATTTATTTCATTTGATAAAGATTATGACAAACCTAACATCAACCTCATGTTCTCAGACAACTTGAGCATCTTACAGGAAGACCACAAGAAGAGTTGCTAGTGGCAGATACCATTTCTTGTCGACTTGCTCTCAAGATAACTGGTAAAATATGCATGAAATTGCCTCCTAAAACCATTTATTTTCCTACAAAAGGATGTTCATAGTTGTTTGGATTATTAAACTTTAGAATATCACTCACTGTCTTATCCAAAACCTCAAAACAATATTTCAAAGTCATGGGTGCTTCATCAGAATAATTAGCTTTGTCTTTATAATTAGCTCAATTAATGGACTACCTTACTTAATGTGCATGTAGAATCATCATTGACAATAAAAGGAATATGAAATCTAGAATGAGCAGTTCTACTGTCAGGCATATACAATGCAGCTATGCTACTTAAAGAAATAGTGAGGATAATCTAACATTTGGATCTAAAAACAGCATATAGGGTTCTCCATATGAACATCTTCCCAATACTCCCATATCCATACACAAAAAATAGTTCTCTTTTGTTTTTAAAAACTACATCGGCGATTGTGTCATAAATCGCTTTTTGAGCACAATTCAAAGAAGAACTGAGGGTTTCATGTTCTTTAGCAAGGAAAATTTTATCATAGCTAAGCTCATTTTGAATCAATTTGTTAGATGCTCCAAACATATTACGCAACGGAATATGCTTAAGAGGACAATCCATTAGACTTTTGTTATTGCTTATAAGCAATTTTTCTATTTCACATAGTCCAAGCTTTTTCAATTGTTCGTCATAGAGCACTAAGTCTCCAAACAAACAATAATGTTAGTTTTTAAACAAATAAAAAAGTATTCTTATCCAAATTTAGAGAAAAGTTTATAAAACTCTCAAATATCTTCATTTTGAAATGATCTCCTTTAAAGATACAACATATCTCCACTCAGAAGCAACCATGTTTTCTCCCATACATATTCTAGTTTACTAATGTTGTTAGAGAATAGCAGAGAAACAAATATTTTTTTAACAAAGTGTCCACATCCCCATTGACTTGCTTCAACTATAGCATATACATATTCTTTGTTATCATCAAGTAGACCAAAAGCATAACAGACATCCTTTGTTGAAATATATTGTATTCCATTAAATTTGCAGATATCATAGGAGGTACAACCTTTTGCACTGTTGAACATGATCTTGGAGTAATATTTCTCACCACTACCGAAAGAACATAAAAAATTCTGCCAATGGAAAATCCTCCTTGTTGTGACTTCCAAACAAATTTTCTAGGAAATTATGCATAAGTCAACTATCTTGCTTTAGGATAATCCTTAGTAGTCTCCACCCAAGCCATAAACATTGTATTCTTGCTAACTCGAGTGTTAAACTACAAAAGCTAATTAATCATCATCATCGAAGAATACTAACTACTCATAAAGGATTGCATCTTGATAGTTTTTATTTTGAAAATTTGAAACAGTGAGAATTAAGAAAAAAAATATAAATATGGATAGAAAATATTATACGTACTTAAAAAAAAATTGGGATATGAAAGAGTGGAAAAAAGTAAACCATGAATCTTGTTGTTATTATTAGATTTTAACTTCAAATTTAGAAAGTACATATTTTAACTTTTAAAAAAAGAAGATATTTATATATGTATAAATGCTAAATGATCAGGAAAAAAATTGGAGGAAAAAACTAAAGATGGTTTTGGAGAAAAAAGAGTTTTAATAAAATATATATGTCTAAGCCATATCAGCTTGGTATTCATTGTAGACATTACCATTGAATAATAGTACTTTGAACTTTTAGAGTTGTGCAATTTAGAACTTAAAATTTATGTTGGGTCAACTTAAGCACTAAAGTTTTCAAGTTTGTGCTAATTAGTCTTATTGAATAGTTTTCTTGGATGGACAGATAATGAAGTGCATGTGACAAACATGGAGCTAAGTTAAGTTCCAGTTTAGTACCCTGAACTTTTATGTGCATGGTCGGAGCATCCATTGTCAGTACCATTTTCAGTGAGTGGGTAATCACCGCTAACTAGCAAGCTTCGAGCAGCAAAACTATGTCAGCTTTATAGCTCAATTAAGCTAGAAAATTCTGCCTGTGGTATTGCAAATTAAGAGAGAAAAAGGATCATGCATTTGTCACGTTTACCTCGTTAACAGTCTGTCATTGAAATTATGAAATTAAACCAATTTGAAAAACCAAGAGCCCAAATAGCAAAATTATGAAGTTGAGGGTCCAAAATTTACAACCATGACAATTCGGGATATTGATTGCAATTAACCTTAACTCAAGTGCTTGTTACGTGCACTCCGTTAACGTTTCGTCGAAGAAAACAATCCAATTGGACTAATTCACACAAATTTGAAAACTTTAAGGCTTAAGTTGACCGACCATAAAATTTATAGTTGAAATTGAACAACTCTAAAAGTTCAAAGTACTAAATTGTAATTAACTCAATTTTTTTTATTTCATTTTATGGATTTAAAGATATAGAAACAAAAAACAATTTCAGGTGCAAAAGAAAAATTAAGGTTCCTTATTAGATTTAATTTATTTTCTTCATAAGTTCTTTTAAGCAAATAATTATGAAAATTAAATACTTTTTATTCTTCGTAAATTTTATTTACCGGGTTTTTCCATCTTAATTAGTGGTATATGAATCATTTGATTGGTCATACCAACTCAAAAACATGGTATCTTGATACACACTGTGTACTAAATAATCTTTCAATAGTATTTAATTATGCTTAATTAAGTTAGTTAATTTTAAGGAATCTTGCTTTTGAATTTATGTGGTCTACCAGTAAAGAAATTTTATTTCAAAATATTGATGTCTATGATTTTATTATGGGTTGATATCTTTATGATACCATATACATTGAATTAGAAATTGGACAAGTCTTCTAGTTTTGCTATAGGTATTTGGTTTTACAAGTGTACCATATAGTTGTTAAAAGGGTGGAAATTGTGCAACATTTGCATGATATTTGAGGCAACGTGCATGTATGTCCAAGCTTCAAAATAAATCTAACTCCAACATCTGTTTGAGGGGCTGTGCATGAAAACTGTTGAAAAAATTGACTAACCAAACAGAATGAAATTTCAGCAACTAGCAACTGGTTTGTCGGTTACGTGATATGCTGATTATTGTTTTAAGTACCTTTTTAAGCTTTTGTTGAAATAGGTGAAGAACATGATATGTTTCTTCCACCTATGGCAAAATGGGCTCTAAATTTTGTATCTGCTCAAACTTAGGTTTAGGAGGGATCAATTAACTTGGTTTTGTGGTATTTTACTGTTGGTGTAAAACACAACAATTAGTTGTCTCAAGTGTACGAGCGTGCCACTTCAAATTTATGACAGTCCAAAGAAAAATAAAGTGTGCGCCAATTAATATCAGACTTAAATCAAACGATTATATTAATTACTGAGAACAAAATAATTAAAGGGTTACAAATGCCTTTCAGATCAAAGGACTTTTAATTAAAATTTTAAACTAAGAACAACTAAGAACACTTGACTACTCGAAGTAAATTCTAACGAGAATAAACTAAGTAGTCTATGTTGTATTTGTGTGTTGATGCGCGAGCCTTTTCCAAAGTTATTGAAGCCTCTATTTATATAGGAAAATGTGGCTCACCAACTCTTTATACTTCTGATGTAAGACTAAACCAATTTCACTTTCTAAACCAAACATTTATACTTGGTCATTTCCAATGCATTTTCATCTCCAAACAATATGCGACAATTGCTTTTTCCAAAATCAAACTTGAATAAATATTAATTCCCTAAGCAAAATTAATATGTGGTCCAAACATTTACACACATGATGTAATTTCCTCTATTGTTTAATGAAAGTCAAATGTTCAGTTCAACGACCGAACATTACTTTACACGGTTGGTGGTCAATTCCCCTGTGTCTAAACTGGCGCTTAACTGGACCTACCGACCATTATATATATATATATATATAATATTTATATATACACACTAAATTATTAAATAACATAAAATTAAATGCCGAATTTATCCAAGCCATGATTTCCCCTATCCCCACGCCTCTTGTCATCGACTTCGAGCTTCTGCACTGGCTCATTATCTTATTCATCTTCAATTTCTTCTTTTTTTTTTTCTTATTTCTTTTCCTGAAGCTTCGACAGATATCAGTCATCGAGCAATAGCACTGCTGTTGATTCTGTAATCTGTTTGGCAAGAATATTTCACATTTTGATTCCCATTTATTCTCCCATTCAAAATCATTGAAAACTCTATATATTTTTTCTTTTGTGTTGCTGTTGTTTAATTTTTTTCTATTTTTTTATTCCTTGTATTTTTAGTTTCTATGTGTGACTTTTAAACAAAAATTTATGAAATTTTATTAAGCCATATATGTAACACCCTAGCACCTAAGTAGTGTTTAATAAGGTAATTAGAGTTAACTATGTTTTGTGTAGAGACTAAATTAGTTAAAATATTGTTAATTATGTTTTGATAATAATATGAATAACACTAAAGGTAATATAAGGAAAATAATTGTTAGATTAATAGTTTTGTTGTATAATTAAAGCTGTTGACATTTTGCTTTAGTTTTAAAATTTAATCTAAGAGTAATTACAATTTAAACATAAAAATTTATGAATTAGTATCTTTAACTAGAGTTAATGTATAAAAAAAATAAAAGAGAAAAGAGATTAATAGGAGCTAGAATGACCATTTTGCCCTTGGATTAAATAAGTATATGAATTAAAGGAAAGGAAAAATTGTAAAGTGGAAAAGTTGAGAATTTATTTGGTCTTCTTTTTCCTTCTCCACGCTAGAACACCATTTTCTCCATTAATGAGTGCCAGCCAAGCTTTTTGAGAGAAGAAAATTTTCAATATCTTCAGTCTCTTTCAAATCAAGCTTAGAAATAGGTTATCCATAGGTTTTTGAGTATTTTAGACACTTTGGTGAGGTTTGTTTTAACTAAAAACCACTATAGGTGTGAGATTTGGGGAGTTAGCCAATTATACGTGTTGCCCGAAAATTGAGAGATTTCGGCAACCTCTCGCCAGAATCTTTGTACCAAAAGCTTATTCTCTCACTCCTTTACAAAACTCAAGTCTTGAAATGGAAGATTAGTGAGCTAGGTTAAAGATTTGACAAAATGGACATAAAGTGAATTTTTGGATTTCTGGAAAAATTGGTGAAATTTGACTCCAAATTGGACAAAATATTTTGCGGCCTGTTATAAATATTTCGAAGACATAACCAAATAGGACACAATTAAAAAGAAAGGTTCCCACTGTTTCATCATTGCAAGAAGCTCGAACATGCTCCAGAAAATGGTTATTGAAGACTTGATGCTCTATGAATGAAATGCCATTAGAGAGGTCACATGGAATAAGTATGCAAACATATATCCAAGCTAAGACAAAATAGTCTGAGACCAATTTTTGGAGACAAAGGGGTCCCAACAAGCCAATTTTTCAATCAAGAAGTGGATGACAATGAGGCTGAGAATCTCTTTGTTGCCATATGCCTCAACGCATCCAACTAGGATGCTCAGTTGGGTGGCTGATAATGGTTGTTTTAACCATATGTCTTACAATAACTGATGGTTCAGAAACCTGAACAAGAACTTCAGAACAAATGTGAAGATCGAAAATGGAAGCTATGTGGATGTGGAAAGAAAATGAGATGTGTCATGCATACAATTTTTCCCTTCAAATATATATATATATATATTAATAGGAGCTAGAATGACCATTTTGCCCTTCAAATTAAATAAGTATATGAATTGAAGGAAGGGAAAAATTGTAAAGTGGAAAAGTTGAGAATTTATTTGGTCTTCTTTTTCCTCCTCCACGCTAGAACACCATTTCCTCCATTAATGAGTGCCGGCCAAGCTTTTTGAGAGGAGAAATTTTTCAATCTCTTCAGTCTCCTTCAAATCAAGCTTAGAAATAGGTTATCCATAGGTTTTTGAGCCTTTTAGACAATTTGGTGAGGTTTGTTTTAACTAAAAACGACTCTAGGTATGAGATTTGGGGAGTTAGCCAATTATACGTGTTGCCCAAAAATTGAGAGATTCCGCAACCTCTCGCCATAATCTTTTTACCAAAAGCTTATTCTCTCACTCCTTTACAAAACCTAAGTCTTGAAATGGAAGATTAGTGAGCTAGGTTAAAGATTTGACAAAATGGACATAAAAGGAAATTTTTGAATTTATGAAAAAAGTTGGTGAAATTTGACTCCAAATTGAAGGTAAATATGTTTTCCATGCTTATTTCTATTACATATTGATAGGCTTTGGTAGTTTAGTGTTTGAAAATGAAAAATGATTGAAATTTGTGACTTGTTGATTATGATTTGATGAAAATATGGTGATTGTTAGGAGTTGTGATTGAGGTTAATAATGATAAATTATGGTTAAGAGATTGGGAGGAATTGTGGGGACTGATTATGTAATTGGTTGAGAGTTAGTGAGTTTTGTTGGAAAATTTAAGTGTATGAGGATAGAAAATAAGTTGGAAATTATTCATGATGAAAGTTAAGAGTAAAAAATTTAGGTATTAACCTTTAAAAATCATTTGGAGAAGAATCTAATTAATAAACCTATGTTATTAGGAGAAAAATTACATAAGTGTGAAAAGAGGTAATAAAAATGCATATGACATAACTAATATGGAAATGCTATAAAAAGGGGTTTTAACTTACATAACTAATAAATATTTTGTAATATTATTTTATGCTATTACTAGAGGAAGGAATAACTCCGGTCGATTGATAAGGACCATCCAACCGGGGATTGGTGTCAACGCGACGTTCTTTGTGAGTGCGAACATATATATATATATATATATATATGTAAATGCATGATTATATATATACTTTATAAATTTGTGATATATTAAATTTTATATGATTAAGAAATATACCGTTATTGTGTTTGAATTAGTTTTCACAAGTACATATATATATTGATATATAGTACATGGTCATTTTCTTTAGTATAAATACATATATATATATATGTATATATATATATTAAAAGAATACTTTATTTAAGGATTTAAAGTAAATTTTTGTGTGATCATTTTTGTGTAAACTTATAAATTAATGATATCTATGGTTGGTGACTATTTGGGCGATGAGGTATGCCACCAAGTAGGGGGTTTAATAAGGTTGGTGACTACTTGGGCGATGAGTATGCCGCCAAGTATGGAGGTTTATATTTATTATGCTTGGGCGATGGTTTATGCCGCCAAGCTGTATTTGCTGGGAATGTGGAATTGTTTATATGTTTGTGAATATATGAAAGGACAATGGTTTTTCACAGAAAATGTTATTATGCGCTCGGTATATGATGATTTGTTCACATATATGTCTGTGGCTTTTCACTAAGAATTTAATGGCTAGCTTACCCGCCCGGTATATGTATGATGGGTTCATGGATATACGCCTTGTGACTTTTCACTGGAATGTCCCTCATATTTTGTTATTACATTGATATGTGTGTGTTGTTTTGTATTTCAAGACACTTTGACATAAATAAAATTTATTAATTATGAAATATATATAAATCTTTTGAAATTTGGAAGATGAAATAATTTCAAAGGGTGTTGCATGTATAATTTTTTTTTATATACGTTATATATGGTTAAAATATTATTTTTTTACTTTAGTTTCTACTTACTGAGTATGCAAATACTCATCCCTCTAAAAACTTCTAAAAATATTTCAGATAGTTCTTGGATTTTTAGCCGTGCTACTGTTAATAGTAAGCGCAGGAAGAATGAGTTAGAGGTAGTAGTAGCGTACTTAGATTTTACAAGATTATGTATTAGTTGTGTAGTAAACTATGGTATGTTAGAGATATATTTTGTAATTGAATTTTTTATAAATATATCATGAAATTTATGTACATGGGTGTCTTGCTGTAAGATTATTTAAACTATGGTAGAATTTGGTGGACTGAAATGTTGTGGAATTACTGTATGAACTTGCAGGTACTTGTAATTAAATTTGGAAATCTTACAAAAACATACTAAACTCTGCCAAAATTTCTGTTGAATTTCTTGCAAATAAGAGTTCTGGTTATGAATTTGTAATTAAGGTGGTTGTGGACTCATTAGGGACTTAATTAGCGTGATTAAGTCTTACAGGAAAAACTTGGATAGAAAGGTCCTGTCAATATATGTTTTCATGATGTTTTGATGTATCGACTTCTTTAGTTAAAAATATTGTTGTGGTTTCTGAAATTGGCTACAATTCTCACCATTGAATGTGGTTTTTAGAGACATTATCAATTAATAGATATTAGAGATATTGTGCTAGGAATTTTGAATCCTTGTTTAACTATCTTTATTTTTTACATGATATATTGTCAAATATTGCGCACAAATTTTTACAATAGAATGGTCACCAAAAAAATTAGTTTTATACCAAAAACAATGAAATTTAAACATCAAAAAATTGTTGGAAAAAGAAAAAGGTTCAATAATATTTATTAATATGTCAGCTTATTTATGCACCCAAATTATACCTATTTTGGATTCTTTTTATACAAGAACATAATCGCTTGGGCTTGTTAAAAAGAAAAAGTTGGCATTTTGTATAAAAAACTAAAAATGGGCTTGTTAATATGTTTTATGGTATTTAAGATTTGGGCTTGTATTACTAATGGTTAATAGGTATGTTTTTGCCTAAAATAAAGGCTGAAAATGTTATTGAAATGAGTCACAAAAAGCTCGAAGAGTGATAGGTAAGCTATCCAAAATTGTTGATCCACAATGTGGCCCATAACTAAAAATTGATCGGCCAGTTTTGGTTGGTTTCATATACCCAAAAAAATGTTTAAATCTTATAACTAATCGATCGACAAAGACTGTCCACCAATGAGAAACCAATCAAAACTGACTAACAAACAATCCTATTTTGAGGTGTAAATGTTTGAATCATTAATGTCCGATGCTGAAATGTCTGAGAGTGAAATGACTGAGGACAAAGTGTAAGAGTTTGAAATGTTTAAGGTTGAATTGCCTGAGGATGATATTAGTAAGAGGCATCTTTTCTGATGATAATTTTTATGTTATGTCAAGTCAAAAAGTCTAGCTCTATATTAGATTGGGGAGAAGATTTTGGTGAGTTTATCAAAAAAGTTCAAGTCCAAGATACCTATCAAGAGCAGTCTCAAAACTTGAGTAAGATTAGTCTCTAGAAACTAATAAATGTCAATCAAACTACCAAACAAAGGAGACATATAAGCAATGAATAGTCTCTAAAGAATGATTTTTACTTCAGAAGAAAAGTCAGACAACAAGTTCAACAACAAAAATGTCTGAGACAAAATATTTTGAGGCCTGTTATAAATATTTTGAAGACATAACCAAATAGGACACAACTAAGAAGAAAGTTCCCATTGTTTCATCATTGCAAAAAGCTCGAACATGCTCCAAAAAATGGTTATTGAAGACTTGATGCTCTATGAATGAAATGCCATTAGAGAGGTCACGTGGAATAAGTATGCAAACATATGTCCAAGCTAAGACAAAATAGTGCGAGACCAAATTTTTGGAGACAAAGGGGTCCCAACAAGCCAATTTTTTCAATCAAGAAGTGGATGACAATGAGGCTGAGAATCTCTTTGTTGCCACATACCTCAACGCATCCAACTAGGATGCTCAGTTGGGTGGTTGATAGTGGTTGTTTTAACCATATGTCTTACAATAAAGGATGGTTCAGAAACCTGGACAAGAACTTCCGAACAAATGTGAAGATTGAAAATGGAAGCTATGTGGATGTGGAAAGAAAATGAGATGTAGTCATGCATACAACAAGGGGTAAAAAAATTATCCTGAATGTCCTTTACATTCCTTCTTTATGTGAGATTCTACTTAGTGTAAGACAGTTTCCTGAGAATAACTATTCACTTTTTTGGACAATGCATGCACAATAGTAGATTCAAATAAAAATGAAATGTTTAAGGTACTTATGAACAACATGAGCTTTAAGATTGACTTAAACTAAGCCTCGAGTACCAAAGTCAATAATTTATCTAAGCTTTATCACAAAAGACTCGGACATTCCAGCTAGAAGGCCATGAAAAGGATCTATACCTTATCTAAAGATATGCCTCTGGTAAGTGAAGAATAAGGAATGTATGATCTATGTCACTAATGTAAACAAACTAGACTTCCATTTTTCAAAGTCAGCCTAGGAAGAGCCAAGACAAAGTTAGAACTGATTCATTTGGACATTTGTGGTCATATATGTATACCCTCATCTCTACATAGAAGTATATAGTTCATTACTTTCATATATGATTATTCATGGATGTGTTGGATATATTTTTTCACTCGCAAATCACAAGTGTCCGAGAGATTTGATTAGTTTAGGAATCTGGTGGAGAATCAGTTTGGTTGTATGTTGAAGAATGTAAGCTAGATAATGGGGGAGAATACATTAGTCAAGCCCTCCAACAAAAATGCAAAGAGAAAAGAATTATATATCGGTTCACTACATCGTACGAACCACAACAATATGGTGTGTGAGAAAAGAAACCATACCATCATGGAGATGGCTCTGTGCTTTCTTTTTTAGAGTAAAAAACTGAAAAACTAAGATAGTCAATACCTCAATCCACATCCAAAACCACATATATTCCAAGATCGTAATAGAAAAGACCACGTTTGAGCTTTGGCACAGACTCAAGCTCTCTTTGGACCACCTGAAAATCTTTGGCAGTTCTACTATCTTTATGTGCCCGAAGAGAAAAGAGATAAGTCAGACAAAAGAGCTTAAGTTGGTGTTGATCAAATATAGTGAAGTGACCAAGGGTTTCTGAGATACATCATTGAAACTCAAAAACTTCTTGTAAGCCAAGTGATAAGTCTAAAAATTGCATTATTTTAGGCTATCTTTTGTGCTTATTATTTGCTAGTTTGTGTTTATTTAAATAAAAAAATTCATCGATTTCTATTTTCCCTTTTTGTAGGCAAAAAGAAGAATGTATGCAAAATCAATACAAAAGAAGGGCATTTGGTCATTTTACATATTTGAGGGGCAAAACTGTAATTTTCATATTTTTGGGATTTTAGTTACATATTTAGAACTTGCCATATATAGATTTTCGATGGCCATCAAAAGTGAAGATTCAAGCAATTTTGAGGGTAGAAATGGATTTTTCAAAATTAGTCAAACCAATCAATTTCATTCCAAGTCATCAAGTGCCACATCGTCAAAGATCCAAATAAAGAAATCATCAATGCGCATGCAATACACCTCCAAAGTTATCATAGATAGCCAAAGTCAAGCTAAATATGGAAAAAAGTAAAGATAAATAAATCTCATGCACCATGCACAGAGGGATTCAGTTAGGGCATGAATGTGAACTCAAATAAGGCTACATACATCTTGCTTGATCATGAAGTAATTCCATTGATGTATGAAAGTTTTCAAAATTGGCCATTGCTACATCAATGGTAAATTAAAGCCAATTTTTCCTAATCTCTCTTCTAAATTTCGGCCAAAGAGAAAAAAAATATCCAAAGGAAATTCCAAGATTACCCTCATGTCTATTCTCTTTCTTATGTCTCAACTTTACTTTCAACATTTGCATGAGCTCCAATTTTCCTATTTATACCCTAATGGCCAGCCACCTCAAGAGACATGCATTCTTTGGCTTTTTTCAAACCCTCAGAGACAACACTCTCTCCCTCTCTTATCTTTTTGGTCAACCACTTTCCCTCTCAATTTGCTTTTGATTTTCGTTTGTTTTCTTCTCCATAATTCACAAAATACCATAGCCACCATCACCATTGTTGCCTCCCCTAGTGAGAACTTACCTTGTATTTTTCATCTCCATCTATTTAGCCTCCATTAATCCCTTACTCAAAACCCTTTTCATCGTTCCATCAAATCCCATCATCTATCAACCATTGACAAGCCTTCAACAACCTAAGCACAATGAACACTTTCTTTGGTTTATATGTTTTTGTTTTATTAGATTTAATGTATTTTGGGGCATTGATTTTTATATAAGAACCTTTGTTTTTAGTATAAAACTAGTTTCTCTTTCTTACTTATGCTATTTTTCTTTCTCATGAGATCTAGCATAAACCACTATTGATTCTTGTGTTTACAAACTTCCTGGTGTCTCTAAACACAATATCTCTTTCTTTTAATTTCAATTCAAGTTCTTTCAATTTACTTTTTTTGTCATTTAAATTCCTTGCAATTTACTTTTTTTGTCATTTACTGCAATTTTAATTCATTTCTCTTTTATTTTATTGCAATTTTAATTTTATGCACTTTACTTTTAAGTAGTATAATTTTTATGCAATTTATATTTATGTAATTTAATTTACTGAACTTTTATTTCATTGCTTTTTAATTTTTCAGCACTTTATTTTTATTGCAATTGTTCTTTTCAATTCATATATCAATAATTTGTGTTGGTTTGACATCCCGATATTGTTCACATAATATCCATTTTATTACTTGGTACGATTCATATATTTGCAAAAGTAATTGTGAACACAATAATACACAATCACCTAGATGTGAAGTTTGATGAGGAGATTAGATGAGATGAGATTGTAGTAAGGAATAGTTACGCCTGAGTGAACATGAAGATGTTGAAATAACAACAACAATGATGATAATGCCAAAACCAATGATGATGTCCAAGACATCCCAAATGTGTGAGACATTAATGATGACTGAGATTATGATGATGATGCATGAGAGATGACCATTGGCTCATATTTGGACATATGTGATGGTAAAAAGGGGACCTAATCTTTAAATAAAATATACAAGAGATGCAATGTTGCCTTGAGTGATCCAACAAAAGTCGAAGAAGCCTTTGAAAAAAATGAATAGAGAGATACTATAAAGTCTGAGATGGAGATGATAAAGAAGAATGTCACATGGATTATGGTGACCATGCTGGAAAAAAAATTGTTAATGAAGTCAAATGGATTTTTAAAACCAAATACAATCCAAATGGTTCCATCAACAAACAAAAGGCTAGGTTGGTAGTGAAAGGTTATGCTCAGCAAGTAGATGTTGACTATAGAGAGACATTTTCCCTAGTTGCAAGAATGAAAACTATCAAACTTATTCTTGCAATCTTTGCATGCAATCAATGGAAGGTATTCCATCTTATGTGAACATAGCATTTTTGAATGAAGTGTTGAGAGAAGAAGTTTATGTACAACAACATGAAGGTATCATAGTAAAGGGAAGTAAAGATAATGTCTAAAAGCTTCACAACGTTTTATATAGACTAAGCAAGCTCCTAGATTGGTATGGAAGAAGTGATGGTTACTTGTTGAAGCAAAGATTCATAAAGAGTCCAAACGAGCGGACCCTAAGCATGGTAATAGTCTTTCTCTATGTGTATGATCTACTAGTGATTGGCGGAGACTTAGATGAGATTGAGTAGTTTAAGGTTGAGCTTGAAGATTAGTGAAATGTCAAGCTTGGGCAAGGTGAACTACTTCCTCGAAATTGAGGTTATGGAAAATATTTGAGGAATCTTCAACTCTCAAGAAAAATACATCAATGACCTACTAAAGAAATTTGACATGGATAGATGCAAAGCCATGAGAACATCGATGAACCAATGTGAGAAATTTCTGAAGGAAGATGGCAACCTAAAGGTAAATACCTCTATCTTTAGAAGTTTGATTGGAAGTCTACTTTATGTTTGTTCATCTAGGCTAAATATTATATATTTTGCGTGTGTCTTATCATGATACATGCAAGCCCCTTCATAAGCTCACTATGAAAGAGCTAAAAGAATTCTAAGGTATCTGAGAGGAACCAACCACTATGGAGTGTGGTATGAAAGCAAGGTCAAGTGATTTATTCATGGTTTCTCGAACAGTAGTAAGGCTAGAAGTATGGATGACATTAAGTACCTCAGGGTACATGTTTACATTCAGAAGTGGTCAATTCTAATGGAACTCCAAGAAGCATAACATTATTGCTCAAAGCACAGCCGAGGCAGAATACATTGCATGCTAGGCTGTAGCAAATCAATGCATATGGTGGAGGAAATTGATGAAGGATTTGGGTGATGAGAAAATGGAAGCAACTATTATCAAATGTGACAACACTTAAGCAATATATACTGTGCAAAATCCAGTTCAACATGGAAGACGAAACACATACCAATGTAGTACTATTAATTGAGGGATTTGGAGGCAAATGGAGAAGTGAAGTTGCAATATGTACGATCGGAGGACAATGTGGCTGATATATTTACAACGCCTTTTCCGAAAAACAAGTTTGAGGCATTGAGAAACTTTCCAAATGTCTTGAGCAAAATTCCTAAGGAAGAGTGTAATAAGGGTGACAATGTTTCCACACTTGCATGTATGTCCGATGCATGTCAGAGGTTGAAATGTCCGAGGATGACATTAGTTTGAGGTATCTTTTCCAAAGGTAATATTTATGTTTATGCCAAGTTAAGAAGTCTAGCTTTTGAAATGTTCGAGACACTCATAGAATGTCCAGACATGCCTAAAAAAATGACAAGTCTCTGCCTCTGCCAAGTTCACACTCTAAAGTTCTATGCTTGGACTCATCCATGTCCGAGAATAAAAGTATCTGCAAATAGCAAAGTGTGGCTTAGTACAATATATACACTCACCAATCCTTTCCTCATATATTCACACATTGGAGTGCAACTGTGAACTACTCAAAGTGGAAAATGTCAATGAAGGTTTTATGTCTTGCCAAAAGAAGAAATCCAAGTTGACTATAAAAATCCTAGAAATGAAGTCACTTCAAGTAGATGGGTTGATCTTATCCATATGGATTTTAAATATATATTTTTTAGTTTAATGTAAGAGAAATACCATGTAATGTCTCTATAAATACAAAAAAATGCAATGAAATAAAATGCTGAGATCTTTTACAACAACAAAGCTTTAGATTTTCTTTCTTCCATCTCTCTTCATCTTCTTCCTCAAGCAAAAACCAAAGCAAAGCAACATAAAATCAAAGAGTTACTAATCTCTAATTTTTCTCTTTGAGAATATCTTAGCCAAACATTAGAAACTTAACAATAATATCATGGTTATTTATACATGTTATAGTTACAATTATCCGTAGATTGGTCATCCATTCTTATGGCCACGTAACGAGAGAAATGATGGCGTCTAGCCATGATGCCTTTAGGATGCTAATGGTTGTAATGATTTGTCTCCCTTCCTAATCTGTCCTACAATGCCTTAGGATAAAAGATACATGGCAACATTGACATGTCGTATGGTACACAAGTTTACATGATATGATTTTATATTTTTGATAATATGGATTTATTTATGGTTGGACTTGTTTACTTGACTATTTTATTATTTCATTAGTTATGATTAATTGGTTTTGATGCTTGATATATAATGTTATGGAAGCTTTTATGGATTTATTATATTTATACCCATGTGTTTATATATAAATGTTTTTTGGGACATTAAATTTAAGTTTTGTGAAATATGTTTTAAATATTGAAATTTTTGAAAAGAGGGAGTGAACTTTTGAGAGAAAGAATTTTTAAATTAAATGATTATTTGTCTAGTTTAAATTATTCACTCATTGAGATTTTTATCTCTCTTTTATGTTTTGTTTGTTTCCTTAAGTTCTAGCTTACAGTTGGCGACTTTACCACCGGGCATCACATTTTTTGCTTCATTCCCTCCTTGAAATTTATGTAAGTATTTATTTGATATTTGAAATATTTATTACATTTTTCCTTTATCTATTTTAGTTTCTAAACTCTAATTTTTAGTATGCTCTAAATAAATGATGGATGGGATTAAACCCTTGTATTCGATTAATGGTTCTAAAACCTTAAGCTTATTGTTGTGGTTGTTGGAAAATATAATATATACATATTAGTTATTCTCTCATCCAAGATTTACGATCTATGATTATGCAGGATTTATCACTAATAGTGTTGCTTCACGAACATATTTCATCTAGAACTCTAGATGTGAGAAAATTCTAATATATATATATATATATATATATGTTATTTTCATGCAAAGTTATTTTTGGGTAGTGCAAGTTTTAAAGGAGAATCTGCTAGAATTTTTGTAGAATTTCCGGTGGAATCTTCCAAAGGCAGGACTACTTTGTGAGTCGTAGAAGGATCTGAGAGATAGTCCTATCAATAACTATGAGTTTTAGAGTCTTAATATGTTGGAAATCATATTGATGTGGCTGTACTTTTAACATGGTATTGTCTTAACTAATGATTAAAATCTATAAACCTAGATGATGAAATGATATCTCATATATAAACTTATCATCCTCTTATCATGGATACTAATTATAATGGAAAAAAAATTGTTTAAATTTTTTTCTTTTTATTTGGCAATTATAATGGATATAATAGTATCACAAGAGACATCTTTCTTATTCATCAAAAAAATAAAATAAAAAATTGTTCATTGAATTAATTGTCTCCCATTTTGACACTGAGTTAATTGTTGATTTCAGCATTGACATTGATAATGTATATTTAATCATCATCATCATCTTCTTAGGGGATTGGAAGTATGAAATTAAAGGTCCCTGTTAAGAAACAGTGGCAAATTGGTGAGCTATCTCTTGCGAACATAATCTGAAAATTGTTTTTTTTTTTAATCATTGGAAGTAATTTTTAAAAGGTTTAATCTTTTTTTGGATTTCAAGATCCTTCCTAATTGGCTTCTAAGTCAGTCTTTCTGGTAGGGTCCGTTCTCACAAAATTGCTAGTTTATGCTGCTTACGATTCTTCGCTGCCAAAATAGTAAAATTAAGTGGCCACTTAGAATACTGTGCGAATCATTTTATATATATCACATCATATTTCTCTTCAACCATTTTCCATAATCTATTTTGGCAAAATGGCTCAAAACGCATGTTGGGATTCTTATATCTTAATTGTGCTCACATGACAAGATTACCACAATCATAAAGATAAAGAAATACATGCATGGTTTCCATTTATGTATATATATGATTGATATTCTGAATCAATCAATTACTCTTCCACTCAGTTTGTACTATCATATATATCCTTATTTAATACCTACATCTTGTTTTTGATTATATTCACCAAAAATACATCTATTACAACATAAATACTCTATTATAACATTAATTTATGACGCGTTTTTGATTAATGCTATAATAAACCGCACACTTTTATGAAAATTATTGTTATAGCTCATATAATTTTAAAATAGCGCTTTTTATTTTTGTTCATGGAGGGAGAATACACATGTTCAAAATTTCCCTGCATGCCCAAATTTTACCCTCTCACGCAATATTTCACGCTCTCCCTCCCACGTGCCTAAAATTTAAACTCGTTCACTGATCAGTCTATCCCTCTGTACTCTTCCTCTCCACGCAATCTCACTCTCCCCATACCTCGCTTGGCTTTCTCTCACAATTTTAGAGCATTTTTAATAGAATGTGAATTGTTAAAATTAACATACTACATAAGTAAATATACATATTATTTTAAAAAAATGTACTACAATGATAATGTCTAAAATGAATGTCGAGCTGACGTGGCCTAGACATTGTCAAAGAGAATATCTACTTTTAAAAACTCTGTCAGATATTATCAAATTTTCTAAAAAATAAAATTTACTTTAAAAATATAATTTGTTCAAAATTAAAAATATTAATAAAATATATAATTAATTAATAATCATAAATAGTATTTGTGTACATTATCATTAGAGAATAATTTTTAAATTGAATATATATTTATAACACATAAATTTAAACAATGTCTATTTCTACGGCACATATACAGCCATTCATATTCACCGACGCTCTCAGCTATCACCACCCAGAACACACTCTCTAATACTCTCCAGTCTCGCTCTTTTAGATCACCTCTACGGATCAGACCGAGAGACCACGCACGGAGACCAGATCGAGAGAACAGGTACGTAGACCACCGCCGATGATCTGGCCAGATTTGTTCTTGTTGTTGATGTTTTTATATTTTTTGGATGCTATAATCACGGTTTTGTGAAATAAAAAATACTCTGAAAACTTTATTTTTCTTCGTGTTCTTTATGTTTCAAAGGAACCATTATGTTAGACTTTTTATTCTTGTTTGTTATGTTTTCCGATCAGTTTCGTGTTTCGAATTGATTGATTTATAGGGTTCTGAATTTTTTTCCCAAATAAATATTAAGTCCTTAAAACCGATCCTCCCAAAAGCACCTAAAATGGATCCCCATCCTCTCAAAATAGATCGATTCTGATCCATTCTCTCTTCTCCGTCCTCTGCCTCTCCTGCCATTCGCCGGTCTCACCAGGTTTGACCCATTCTCTGCTAATCAATCTTCTTCTTCTTCTTCTTAACGGTTTTTCGATTACTTCAGCAATATTTAACGGTTTATTCTTCTCTCTTTGATATTATGCTATACCCTCAATCATTTGCTTATTTATTTTCTTTTTCTTTTTGGTTTATGTTATGACTTCGATGTGTTGAAATGGTTTCATCTTCAGCTTTATAGATATATTTTTTTATTAGAAAGTTTTTAATGCTATGTAGAAAGATGGAATATTCAACATGCTAATTTTAACAAGGCAGAAAACTATAAATTAATAAGATGTACATACCAATTTCACTTTATGTCCCATTCCCTCAGATGGTTGCTAACAATGCTAGTTTTCGTGCTCATGTTATTGCCATGTTTGAGAGAGCAAAAATAAGATTTCATAGTTCTGTTTTGGGTATGGATTTTATCTTGTGCTACTATGTTGTTACTGAATATATATATCAGAGAGGAATGCAATGCAGGGATATAAAGAGAGAAGAAGTAGGAGAGAGAAACGCAGAGGTGACATTTTGCCCATCTACGTAGTTTGATATTATCTAAAGACCATTGTTGAATGCTTAAAGCGAAATAGGAATGCCAGATTTCATTTTTTGTGCCAGAATGATTATGTTTATAGTAGAAAAATAGAGAATAAAAAGAAAAAGCTAAAATTGTTGAATTTGCTCACTTTCATTGTGGTATATAATTAAATGGATGGATTTTCACTAATTCATAATTGGTTTGTTTAATGGGTTGACAACTTATAAAACACAGTAGGATTGTAGTTTTCTATAGGAAGCAAGGATAAGGACTCGAAATTCATTGTTGACAAACCATTGGAAAATGTTCTTTCCTCGCATGCATGTACAGTTGATGTTGTGGTTTGAAAAATTCTCTACAGGTTCTTGCATCTCCTTCATGATTGTAGTCTTTCTAAACTTCATCAAACACAGTTGCCTTACCATGGAATAATTAAAAAGTCTAAAGGCTTACAAGATTGAAAAAATTGTGGTTTGGCCTGACCATCTTATTTATTTTTCTTTAATCCATATCATCAGGGTATAAGACAGCCATCTTCTATGGAGAATTTGTTTTCACTACTCGCTAGTACCTTGCTAACCATCACTTTATGTTTTAAATTTGGGGTCTAGAAGAATTATTTTATGTCATATCTTTTGCTCAATTTTCCTTTTCATTATTTCATATAGATGTTGTCAAGCTATTGAAGAAGATTTGTTTTAGTGGAGGTTTGCACCTAGTTATCGTACTTTTCAATTAATACTTAATATAGTTATTATTGTTGCTGGACTAAATAAGATTACATGAACAATTGCTACCTTAATTGCTGATCGGTTAGGCACTCTGGCTCTAGCAAAGGAACTTGTAGTACAAATGGTTCTTTTAAGGCGAGGCTTATATGCTATACATTTCCTTTTTCGTTTTCAACTATTAGCTTGATATGCGATGGTTTATTTTGATAATATGGGTAGGATATAGCCCATATTCATCAGTTTATTGATGCAAATCTCTATCTCAGGTTGCTAACACTCCATATCTCTAATGTTAAGGTTTTAAAGAAGGATAAAAGTTTCTATCAATCTATTAACTAGGAAGAAACCACGAGATCATGAATGAACAATTTTTTGCATTAGACAACTAATAAAGAAAGTAAGACTATTAGACATTTACTTTCCATCTTTGTAGATAGAAACTAAATGCATATTTGAGTTATGTTTCAGTTCTATAGTAATTATTATTTCATCTTATAATTAAGCTCTTTATATATGTACATATGTATATATATCTATAGTCTGTTCCTCTGGTGTTTCTTGTATCTATACATGGAGCTAAGGATCTTTCAAAAAGTATGTTTTTGATATTGTAAATTATTGTGCATGTGGTTGTGCAATTTGAGAGCATTGACTCAATGGTGCTTGTTGCCCAATTTTATGGGGCATTGAATGGATGGTTTGCTAGGGTATTTGTTGTGTTGGCTGCTGTAGAGCATGATGGAAGTGTTTGGCATTGAAACAAGAATTTTGTTGCCAAGGGCTAAAAGTGTTTTATAATTTAATTTGGAAATAAAGTAATTATCTTATTTCAGTGGCTTTTGATTGACTAGTGTAATTCCTTCTTTAGGCACTAAGAAAGTTGGTTTAACCTTTTTTATCCTTGTTTTCTTCCAAAACGTTTTATTTATTTAGAGGAACTAAATGTAGGACTTGTTTTTGTATTATTCTCTAAATGGTAGGTAACTGTTTCAAATGGAAACGTCATATATGGCCCTAAGCAAGAGTTTTGTATATTCTACATGGTTTGTTGCTTAAAGTTTTGATAATTTATCAATAAAAAAAATAGCTTAGTTATTGTAGATTATAATCTAATTTATTAAATTAGAAGTTAGTAATGCAACATGAAATTATAGATTAAAACTCGAAAGCAGTTAGAATATTGAGAAGCTATGAATTAGAACCTATTTAATACGTATTTGCTTGAATGTATCAGGTTCTAGCTGTTGATGGCTACTCATTCCCTCATCTT
The DNA here is from genome assembly GCA_003254975.1 of Ochetophila trinervis. NCBI lineage: Eukaryota > Viridiplantae > Streptophyta > Magnoliopsida > Rosales > Rhamnaceae > Ochetophila > Ochetophila trinervis. The sequence goes on from QANX01005885.1 coordinate 27,220, forward strand.
ACAAAGGAAATGAATGTAGCTGGCTGCCATATAACCTTCATATATTTTTGTCTGGTCGAAACATGATATGAATTTTGATTAGCAAAGATAAGACTTCCTAACAACTAAATTATTATTTTATTCTTTTATCTTGTAAGTTATACAGAGAAAGAACAAAAACAACTATAATACTTAATTATTTTTTTTCTAGCTTGGAGAAAATATAAGTGTCTGAAGGGTCTCATCATGTTCCCGGAATTGTTGAAGCAAAGTTGAAAATATTAAGGAAGTATGAACTGTAATGCATGCTGGAAGTAATACAAGATCTTTTGGAAGTAATAATGTGAATGAACACAGCAGCCGATATCACTGGTACGAAAGCTCTATTGCTTCCTCAGTTTACATATACAGTAAAAGCTATATATAATTAAATTTGAAGTAGTAAATTTATGTATAGTTACTATTCATGCATAATTAGATTTCAAATGGCCAATTTATGACTTAATTGAGTGAAACTTGAACTCTTTTAGGTTTTGTCACTTGCATTTAATTTATGAGGAATTGGATGACTGCTTTGGTACCTTAAATTGTGATGATATATTTATTTGGTTCATTATATGAAAGTTGCTAGCCCAAAGGCCCATAAGATTACTGCATAAGGAAGTTTGGTTTATGTTTGAACCCATGTTAATTGTATGAAACTTTATATGTGAGTACTGCTTGTTAAATATGCTGGAGATGTTCTTTCCCATGTCAAATGGGGTTGTTACTATATAACTAATGTCTCTTTTCTTTTCTTTTTATACAGATCGTTAAGATAAATCTTGAGATTCAGCAAGCTGAGCAAGAGTATGATCATAATTGCTTTGCTAAATTTAAGTTGACTCAATCAATATTATATTTTCCATTTTTGATTTATTGTCTAGGCTAGAATGTGTAAGTTTTAGTACTAGTTTTTAGAACTTGTAGTTTGTAAAGTTTTGTATCTTGTCCTTTGCGACATGAGAATTCATGATTAATTTATAAAATTATTTGAAATTTTTACTTATTTTATACGATGAATGATTATTGCATATTACAATAAAAAAAGTATTAGTGCTACCTATAAATAAAATTTATAGCATCGTTGAATGCTATGTTAACTATGTACAAATATTATCATATTAAATAGTAAAAACAAACACTACATCCACAACATCTAAATGCTATTGTAAAATATTATACCGTTTAACAAATACTATTAAAACATTATCAGCGATTGTCAATCACATAGATAGCAGATTTGTATGCTATGGTATATACATTATAGCATCTAAAAAATGCTATTAATCGTATCTTTTGTAGTGTATTTTTAGAGCATTTGTAAAAACGTTATTAAGTATAGCGTTTTAGGTATCACTGTATAATATAGAATTTGTAGTGTGGTGATCTTTTTTATGATAGTTATTTATCCGAAGCTACCAAAACTGAGTAGAACTGTGGTTTATTTTTATATAACAACGTGTGTGTGTGTGTATATATATATATGTCTTTGGGCCTGCCATTATAAACTAAAGTAATTTAGAGGAAAATATACAATGACAAAAAAATTAGATAACAAATAATTATAGAGTGCAATTTAACTAATCCAACACTTCAATTAAATGATAAAGAATAAACTACTCTATGGCTCCAGAATTATTTATAATTAAAGACTTTAAAAAATAAATTTAAACTAAGAATGTTTTAAATAAAGAAAAAACTAATTAGAATGTATATGATAAAATAAAATAAGTACTAAGAGAATCTGATCTGTCACTTGTTCACATATTTTTTTTTTTTCATATGAGATAAATAGACAATATTGCAAAAATGTACTATCTCCAATGGATATGTAGAGGAGCTTTGTCAAACTGGCAGAAAAGAAATAAAAGCTGTCAAAATGACTCTTTTTGTAGAAAGTTTGTAGCACTTTAGCCCTTTCTCTCCTTTCTCATTCCCTCCCAAATAGCAACAACACACTCTCTCTCTTTCTCTCCTTCCCTCCCAAAGCTCAAACATTGAGATCGTAACTCAACCCAATAGACTGAATAGGGTTCTGGCGGATTTTAGAGCCACAGCCGAAGACTTCTTAGCCATTTATACGAATTCAAATACTAATTTTTTTTTTTTTTTTTTTTCAGAGACCCTTTTGCTCAAACTTTCATCAAAGGATGAAAATCTAATTGAAAATAATAAAAATGTAGAAAAAGAAACTCTAAGTGGAGAATTTCCCATGCACTGAAAGAATTGTTTCGGGTCTTTACGTGAAAATTTGGTTTTTTGTTTATTGTTTGTTCCTGGTTTTGAAGTCTGGTCAACAGTGAGATCATTTTCAATGTTGGGAGGTTCTTGTGGCTTTGTAATTACGATTTTTAATATTATATATTTTTGTGAAAGATTTTGTTTTCGGTTTGAAAATTTAGGTGAGAAGTTGGGTTTTCGGTTCTGTGGGGAAAAGGTCAAAGTTTGAGGGTTGGTGTGCGTTTTCTTGGATGATAGCAGTAGCGACTATTAAGCCATGGAGCAGCTTTCTTCTAAAACGAAAACAACAATTTCATCCTCAAGACAGGCGGTGATTTTTTTTTTCTGCTTATTGGATTTCAAGATCTGATTTTTTTTATGGGTTCATTATTTTTTCTCTGATTATCTACATGCAGAAAGAAAGTTGAAGAAAAGGAAGGAGGGTGGAAGAAATATGATCGAAGAAGAGAGTTAAAATAAAATAAAAAAATAAATCACTTATATATTATAGTTACTTTTGTTTTAAACAAAATATTGATTAATAGTTTTTAAATTTTATTGTCTATTGAATAAACATTGCGATGCATAATAAATATAATTTTTATTTTTTGTGCTACATAAATTTCAATAAACAGAATTATTAAAGATGTTCTAATAATATGATTAATAATGACTAGAATATTGACTAAACTTTTTTTTCCTTTTTTTGGTTACTGTTTCCTGTTTACATACACTTCTCAGGGTGGAGAGTAGTTTGTTTTATGAAATGCAACTGGTTAATAGAGAAAGGAAGACCATCACTTTGGAGGCCAAGTAAGCATGCAAACCGAGCATGGAAGTGACTTGAAAATTTGTCCAGCGTGGTCCTGTTTTCGTAACCGGTTGAAGTGTTTTTTTGGTTAGCTTATAACTAGTTTGTATGACTTAAGCAAGCCTCAAATTATATTTTGGAATAGGTGAAAAACAGTTGCAAATAAGCTTAAAAGGTGATGCAAAAAGCGGAGGAAAACAAAGAAAAAAAAAATACCAAACCGAGTAGGTAAATGAGCTGCTAAACCAAGGAGGTGGAAGCATTGTTTGGTCTCGTATACAAGGCAGATTGGCTTGGTTATTTAGAAACGTTTTCTTGGTGTTTGAGCAGCTTAAAGTAGGCATGGATATGTGAGAAAGTAGCTACAAAAGGCACAAACCGAGAAGGAATGGGAGAAAAGCTTATGGACAATAGCATGCTCCCTTGGACAATTTTGGTTTTTTGAGTTGGGCAGCTATACAACCTCTTTTATCCAACTTTTGTTAAGTCCTAGGAAGGTCTTTTTGTGTACTAGGTTAGATAAAAACGATAGGTTGTATTGGTGGTAAATTATAAGGTTTAAACCCTTGGATATTGCTGTCAGCACCAGTGATGTCAGTTTGAAGAATGTGGTTTGCTTGTGACTAGTTTTTTGTGTGTTATTTTATGTATGTATTTAAGTAGTTTTTGAGTTAACAAAATTTGGTAAAGTTGAGATGCATATTTGAGTTTTATTCACATCTTCTCTCCCAAAACCAAGAACACAACCAATTGATGTGAGATTGAGTGTGAGTGAATAAAACATAAGATACAATTTCATTTCGCACAAAACAATTCAAGTAAAATTGAGTGTGAGTAAACAAAACACAAGTAACAACTTCATCCAAAACAAAACGATCCAAGTGAAATTGAGTGTGAGTAAACACAAGAAACTACTTCATCCTTCTCCTATTAGATTAACTCTCAGCGAAACTAACAAAGTGGTATACAAAGCAAAATGGTACCCAACAATTTAAAGTGAATCTTTTCACTATCGAGAGTGGGGGTTAACTGAATCGGTAAAGTAAACCCCAGTATATTTTCAACCATCTAGAATCTAAAACAACTCATTCAACATTACTATATGGTCCCGAATGGCTGAAAATGTTCATTTCAATTTTGCCAACACAATCTCATGCACACCTAAAGTAAGGATCACTGACCTGAGCCGAACTTTATTGGGCATAATCTTCTTGGTTGGATTGAGCTAAAGCCATAAGGTCATCAGTGTACCATCTCTCAAGCCAAGTCATCCTAAACGATTCAAATCATATTACCATAGACTTAATTAGTCTATAGCTAGAGGAGGTTAGGGTGTTATTTTTGTTTAATATGTTATCAATGATGAAATAAATGTAAGAGGTTCAAATGGCTAGTTAGTTTTTATTATAATAGTGATAGTGATGCATTATAAGTTAGTAGATAGGTGTTAAGCTAAGGAAATGTCCTGCAAAGACAAAAATAATGCATTATACTATAGCCCATGAATTTAAACCTCTTATAAAAAATGGCTATTATCACTGCAAATATCTGAATTATTTTGGATTTTACAAATTGGTTTTGATTTTTTTTTTTCTTAATTTAGTCACCAAACTCAGTTAAAGGTATCATTGTTTGTCCTTTTCATCAATTTTGTCCATTTTCACCGTGTTAAACGCACATGGAAAGCACATTTCAATGTTTTCAAGGTCAAGGTTGGTCATTTCATACTGCGTCTCTCGTTGACTGTCGCAGTAAGACTTGGTTTCATTTTAAAAATGGCACTAGATAGAGCAGAACTCTTAGTGGTAGAAGCCGCCGTCTCTGACGACGTCAACACAGGTGGCAGCACCGCCAATGTCACCTCCGACTGAGACTTTTCATCCTCAACAGAGACCCTGCAGTTCCTGTACTTCTCAACCATCCTCTTCTTCGCCACCAATATCTTTATTGCCCTAAAATCTTTGACCTCAATCATCCGCTTCTCCAACTCTGCCCAAAAAGACCAAGACCTGGAAAGAGAAAGATATGGGGTGGTTATTGTGGAATAGTTTGCATTCGATGTCGGTGGAAACAACGGCAACTTGACCTCATCCTCTTTCATTCTCTATAATTCCACCGACCGAAGCAGACTGAGCTTAAGACTTCTTTTTCTTCTTGTTGTTTTATTTCCTTTAGAGTTTCACTGTAAAGCTTGCCAAGAGAGAGTCTAAGGTCGAGGTTTAGTTGCTGAGAAAATTCTTGAGAAATGTGAATTTGAATATTCTTATCTTTGTAAAAAGTTTGTTGGGTTTTTAATTTCATTATCTTTTTGCATAATGCAAAATAAACCAGCTTGGTGAGCAACAAATATTCACTCTTATTGCAGAGAGAAAAAAAGGCAAAAGAATGGAACTCGAAAGCAACTTCCCCTTCTTTATCAATCACAAAATAAATAAAAAAGTTTCAAAAATAAAAAACCCATATAGAAATTTTAGCAAAAAAATGACAAACAGCAAACGAAAATGAACAAGAGGAGTTAGGTTTTCCTCAGTGTTTTGGTTTACGATTCGGTCTTTGTAAGCGAGTGAACCATAGATTTAGTGTGCAATAACCAACCTTGCCTTTGAAAACACCTGCATATGCATTACCGTGCGTTTGATAGGCTAAAATGAACGAAAATGATGAAAAAGAGGAACGATATTACCTCTGGTTGAGTTTAGGTACTAAATTGAGAAGAAACAAAGCTTGAGGACCAATTTATTAAAATTGATATAGTTATGGGATCTTGATAATAATTCTCAAAAATATTATTTGTCACCAACAAAGTCAATAATGCTTAGGGATGGTAACAAGACAGAGTAAAGCTGAGGCGGCATCCACAATACCTCGGCTTGCCAAGATTTTTCATCCTCGTCTGCATCTCATTGCTCGTTTACAGGGGAGATGGGGTGGGCAGAGGTCTGTATCCCTATTTCTTGCCCCGTATCCCTATTAATTTAATTTAAAAAAATAAAAATAATACCAAATGTTAATTTTTTTTAATTTTTTAAATAATATTTTGAAAATTGTTAATTCCATTTCAATTTTCAAACAAAAGAAAAATAAAAAATAAAAAATTTATAAGTAAATGTATTAAAAAAAAAATTATTTTTATTATATATAATATATACGGAGTAGAGATTATATTCTACGTTCCGCCCTCGGACTAAAAAAGTATGCCCCCACATTCCCTTCTCTCGATTAACTAGGAAATCTTCGCCCCATTAAAAGCGAGGAACCTCGAGGATGAGGTAATGCTGGGCAAATTATCACCCTTAATAATAATTGACACTTGTATGTTTAACAAATGACATAATGATTATTATTGAGTATAATATAATGTTATACTTTTTGAAAAAAATATGAAAGGTAAAGTGATACAAATTCGGATTATTGCATAGTAAAAATAGTATTTTTTACTATAGTAATAAGTGTTTAAAAACTTAAAAAGAAGATTTAAAACAAAAAAATTATAACTGCCAAATTAGATGCAATAGAATCATTGATAATCACCATTGGTAATTTTAAACGGTGATAATTAATATACTCTAGTTTTTTTTAAAAAAGAAAATTATTTCAATTCAACGTCATTTGATATTTGTTTTTAAAAAAATGTTACTTGTAATCAAATGTTATTGATCACCAATAGGATTCATTTACTATTTGACTATTTTATAGGCTAACTTAAAAGAGTTAACTTTCTCTAATTATATTTTTAAATTTAAAAAATCAGTATATGATTAAATGCTGCAATTAGTACTTGTGATCTTCATAATTAATGATAAATAGCAAAACACATGTTTTTTTTTTTTAATATGAAACTAGGAGTTCAGAAGCTCGTATTACCCAAATATACCGTGAAACATCTTCCAAATTTGGAACTAAATTTTAATCATTTTTTTTTCTTTTTTGAAAATGTTTGAGAATAATTTTTTTTGGTCATGCTTTCTTGAGAAAACTTTTTAATGAGATATTATGGTATAAATTCAGGCCATCCAGCCTGGCTTGATCCCGAAATGTCAAGCTCGAACAAGTACAGGTAGGGCTAGAGACATTTCAGACTGGGCAATGCTAGTACTCCAAATCTTAAGACTTAGTGTCTAGCCCTATAGATATGAAGTTGGGCTTCGAGATTCTGGTTTAAGTTTTATGTTCAAATTTAGAGTTCAAAGTTTAATTCAAAATTTTTTTTACTTTAAAAATTTTATATGAAAAATATGTTGTGTCGCCATTGTAAACCAATCCCTTTGGGCGATATTATGGAAAAGCGATGCTCCAGGGATGAGTAATCAGAAATGAAGCCATTGGCTTTCTTCCTGACTTAGCATTCATCACATATGTGTTCGTTGCAGTAAGAATCTTGTAGGCATGGCTCCCACGTGACGATCGATGATGAGGCTGATGGTGATGATGGTGGTGGCAACGGTTGCAGTGGCTGTGATCTTGTGGCCCTTCTCTTTGACAACTTTGGTGGTTGACTTTGGGACCTCTTCTTGGGATTTCCCTATGGTGGAAATCTATCCGATAGAACCTCCACAATGTGATTGTCTGCCATGGGATTGAAATTGAAATGGGGGTTTAAAAAATTGATTTGTTTGAAACTTTGGTTTGGTGGAGGTATTTATAAAGTCACTGTGGAAATTGTCTTTTCATATTCAGAGAAGCACCCTTTGGAAACACGTATGCCATCTTTGAAAGGCAAGAAATGGCATCACTTCGTGTCATGACGGACAACAGAACACCTATGGTATTTGAGGCTTGTTTTCCCATGGTTAAGGTCCACGACTAACATTCGCCCTGCCCGTGTAATAACAAATTGCCCATAGTGCGATGGTGTGTTGTTCTACGGGTGGAATAAAAGACAGAAACAACAAATATGTAATTATCATAATAATTTGTAATCACTAAATACATATAATAATTAGATATGGTTGGAAGTTGAAGATACATTTGTAATAAATGGTTTTTTAGATTCTTTAATAAATGATGGAAATGGATTGGATGAAGTTTAGATAACAAATATTACATAAATCTTTGGGAATTGCATAAATAATTAAAGAAAATAAACATGGAAGGACAAAGTAATTTATAAGAAAAATAATTCAAAAATTGTAAGCCTGCCTAACGTAGGGCGGGTTGTTCAACTGGAAAGCAGATAAGAAAATAAATAGAAACAAATGTTGTGTCTGACTTGGGGCTCGCCTTTTCAATAACACGCTGCCCATGGGCAGTTTGAATGAAAAAACTTCATCTTCACTGCTAGTGGATTAACACGCTGCCTCATTAAAGGCTAGTGTTTCATTGCAAGGGCGGTGTACAAGACAGAAACCACAAACATATATATTTTTTGCAGTGACAAATATGTAATTAAACATGAAAAAAAAAATATGTTTAACGCCAAAATGCTAAGTCAAAATATAGTATTATATTAATGAAGTAAAAATTCCAACAACTGGATTACATAAAGACTAATCAAGCAAACTAGTATTTCCAAGAAAAAGATAATAAAAAAAGTACATATGCATATTAAAAAAAGAAGATAATAAAAAAAGACGGTCATGCAACAGGAGCTGGTTTGCCGATTGTTTCATCTAGTTCCTTCAGCTTAGGGTACCTAAACAGAATTGCTTCGAGAAAAATGCTAATCACATTTACATCAAACTTTGTAAGTTGTAAATATGAAAAAAAATTCCAAAAAATTTTGGACTTCAAAAAACTTGTATATATATATATATATATTTATATATACATATACAGTTCCATAAGCTCCCCAACAAAGGGAATTTCATTTATTTTCTTGATTTTTTTTTTAAATTTCTTTTGTTTTGCTTTGTATTTTATACTATTTAAAACCATTGGGTTTAAAAAGAAACCAAAAAAAAGAAAAATGTATACAAAAAAATTGGGTATATTATGGTATTTCAGTTATATTTTTATGGTTATTTTTTGTTTTTTGGGTGAATTTTAAAATTATAGCATTTAGAAGTACTTGAAAAAAATAAAAAAGAAGAAGAAAAAAAATCTACGTGTTGGGTTCTATAAGCTCTCCAACAAGTGAATTTTATAGCAAAACTATATATATATATATATATATATGACATGATAAAGCAGTGTAATACCTTAAAAAGGTTGGTCAAAATAAAGTAGAGTTTGGAGAACCTACATTTTATTTTTTTGATTTATAGCAATTGCATTGAGTATAAAAAAAAAGCCTGCAAAAGGCTACAGAGCACTACAGATAGTCATTTTCATAGAGCAAAGCAAGCAAAACAGGGTGAGGCATATCCCTAACAAAAACCTCATCCAAATATAAAGTAACCAAAGACAAAAGAGAAAATTTTGCAGCAGCATCAGCTAAACCATTCAAAGACATAGGCTCCCATTGGATAGTCCAAGGGTGAGTTTTGAACTTGCCTTTCACCACTAGAAGATTATGCCACGACTTCCCAACACAGGGTTCCTTTGGATCCAGCACATCCCAGACTACATTGATTGCATCACACATCCAAACCATCGTCGTAAAAGGGAGAGACTCTGCCACCTCCTAAGCCCAAGACAAAGCATTCAGCTCAGCCATATAAGGGGTCATGGTGGGAAACAGCTTTGTTTCGAAAGAGACAAGCTTCCCACTGCAGTCCTTAACCACTATAGCCATTGTCGAGTTCTACTGATTGATAGCATCATCGATGTTTATTTTCCAAACTCCAACCTTCGGAAGGAACCATTTTCATGGTAGTCGGCTAAGGGAGAACCAATCTATCTTCCAAGGACACGCTCCTTCGTGGAAGAGGGAGAGGTATGGCTGAACTCTAAAACATCATACTTGAATTTGTGGATGACTTGCTTAATTGAGAAATCTCTTGTATGGCTTTTAACATTCCTAGCAAACCAAATTGTGTTGAACAACAATGCCAAAACAACATAATAGAAATCCTTCGGCAGTTCTGACATGGCAATTTCAATCCCAAATTCACCACTTCCAATAAGCTTAGATGAGCAACCAAATCAAGCCTTATTCCTCATTTGCTTCCAAAAGCCACGACCTTTTTAAAGGAACAGTCACAAAATAGATGTACAACAGATTCTTCATCACACTCACATAACCAACAACCATTCCTAGCTAACCCCTCAAACATCTATAACCTTGCATGTGTAAGTAGGACCCCACAAGCATTCTCCACACAAAAAACTTAAGCCATTTATGAAAATGGCTATTCCAAATCAATTTCCATATGCCACCATCATCAGAGTGGCCTTTCTCAAGAGTTAAAAGTTTATAGCTGCTTTTGACTGAGAATATACGTGAAGAGTTCCCCATCCAGCAGAGCTTGTCCTTTACAGTTATACTTGGCCACGTTAGGTTTACCACTGCATCATAAGTCTCCCTTTCATAACATTTTCCTAGAATGTCCAACTTCTATCGGCATTTAGATACCAAATCAGCCACTGAGGAGATGGAGGCCGAGACACTAGCCTTGTCTTTGTCAAAGCATTTATTGACAACCCCAGGAATCCATGGGTCAACCCATGGGTCAATACTCTTGCCATTGCCAATCTTAAAACAAATGCCTTGCCTCAGAAGCCACTCAGTGCTTAGAATGCTTTTACAAGCAAAAAAGTCATTTCTCCTTGAAGTTGCCCCGAAGAAAGACCAATTCTTTAAGTATTTTGGTCTTGACCTCCACCGATAAGCCATTTTCATCACTGGCGAGCTTCCAACCCAATTTGGACAGTAATGTTAAATTGAAATCCCAAAACAGTCTAAAACCCAAACCTCCAGCATTTTTAGGGCAGCAAATGCTATTCCAATCTTTCAAGGCCATATATCTTCTACTGCTTGGTTTACTATTCCACCAAAAGTTTTGCACCACAGAGTCCAATTCATTACACACTCGTATCGGTAGCTTGAATGTTGACATAGTTTACGTTGGGATTGCTTATATCATTGCTTTTATTAGAGTGGCCTTCCCTGCACGTGAGAGCAGTTGTTTTTGCCAACCATTCAATCTATTTTGTATTCTTTCTTTAAGCTTGCCAGAATCTTTGGATTGGTTACCCCTCAAAACTAAAGTGTTACCCAGATAGATATTTCATTGTCCCATCTCCCTGTAACCGAGAATATTTAGGATATGGCTCTTTACCCCCCCTCTGGTATTTTTTGACAAAAGCATTGATGATTTGTCTTGATTTGGTTTTTGAACATACCAATGGCAGTATAAATCTAAACATCATTTCATAGTGATTGCATTTTCCTTTGTGGCTCTACATGCCACAAGGTCATTGGCATAGAGAATATGATATGGTTGTGGTGTCTCTCATGATCTTTATACCCTCTAAATTATGTTGTTATTCCTCACAAAGTAGGAGATGAGTGAAAGCCTCCGCGCACATAATGAAGAGAATCCCCCTGTTTTAGCCCCCTGTGAGGCTTCACACTCTGACTTCGACTCCCATTTAACAGAAGCTCAAAGGAGATGGATGTTAAACACATGCTAATTAAACTGCAGAAAATCCTCCAAAATGCTCATGCACGCATCATTCTATTCACAAAACCCCATTTCATTTAGTCCTAAGCTTTCTTCATATCCAATTTAGCTAGCATTAGCCCCTCATTCCCTTTGTGTGTTTTGATATTGTGGACAATTTTCTAGGCTATGATAGTATTTTTCGCCATTCACTGCCCCACCACGAAAGCCCATTGGTGATGGGAGATCAATCTAGGCAGTATTGCCTTCATCTGGTCAGTAATAATTTTTGAGATCACCTTATCCATGAAGTTACACAAACTGGTGGTCTAAAGTAGTTGACAGTCATCGGATTACTTATTTTTGGGATGAGAACAAGGAATGTTTTGTTAATTTCATTATACACTTTTCTGGTTCTGAAGGATTCTTGCACAAAATTCATGAGTTGCTCTTTAACAGTAACCCAATAGGATCTGTAGAAAATAACTGAATATCCATTTGGTTCAGGAGCATTCAACTGAAGCATACTTCAGACAATGGTCTTATTTTCCACCTCGAAAGGGATACAATATAGCTCTTCATTGTCCTCATTTTTGATACAAGGGGGGATCAAATCATCAAGTGCCTTAGGAATCTCTAGGTTACTAAAGGTGAATAGAACCTCAAATTCTCGAACAAAGAGCTCTTTAATTTGATCATTGTCCGTAATCTAAGTGTCCCGATCTTTTAGTGCAGTTATCTTGTTTCTTCTTCGTTTGGCTAAAACACTCGTGTGGAAGAACTATTTGTTTCTGTCCCCCTCTTTCAACCATTGTTCATGAGAATTGTGTCTCGTGACTGATTCATGTCTTCTTATTTGGATGCGAAGTTCATCTTCCACCAGGGTCCACTTAGCCAGGCTAGCATTATGGATCTAAAAGTTTTAAGCTTCTCTTCAACAAGCCTAGTCTTCTCGTGTGTATCCAAAACTCAAGCGATTCCATTTATGGAGACCCTTCGCCGTATTATTTAACCTCTTCAGAGTTTTGCGTGACTCCATCCTCCCCAAATGGATATATTCCATGCATTATGGACAACATTGAAGCAATTTGGGTCTGAAATCCATGCCTTGAAAAATCCAAAAGGCCTTCTAGCTCTGTTCTCATCAGACATTGTGGTGATGAAGAGAGGACAATGATCCGCTTCCTCTATAACCAGGTGATCCACACTAGCATGGGGAAAAACACCATCTACCGATGATTCGCTATAGCCCTGTCCAGTCTTTCCTTAACAAAAGTAGATACTCTATGTCTATTATCCCATATGAAGCTGCTCCTAGTGAACCCCAAGTCCAGGGCATTGACTTCACTCATGAACTGTTTCAGAAAAAGTTTCTTTTGACATATACTTCTGGCTCATATTTTTTCTTACTTATGCATTATTTTGTAGGTCTCCGAAAAAGAGCCAAGGAAGTGATTCTGCTAAAAAATATTTTCCATTAGCTTCCAAAACATATATTTCTCTCTTTGATACAGTGTACCATAGAAACCATAAGCCTTCCATGCTTTCCCATATAAGCCATCTCTGTTCTCGCAGTAGATTAGGCAATCAATACTCCATAACACTTATAAATTTACTACCTCTTGCCATAGAATCACTAGGCTGCTAGCAAAGCCTTTCAGATTCACCACTTCTACATTATTAAAACCTAGGTTCCTCCTCTAATTAATCACTTTTTCCTTCCTACCCTTTGTTCCATAAGAAAGATTGCCATCGAGTTATGTTTCCTAATAAGTTTTTTGAGGAAACAGAAGGTGTCCTTACCCATACCCCCTGCAGTTCCATGAAAGGATTTTCATGGATTGCAGGCATAAGGGGGCTTTCCTCGGCCTGCCTCCTCGGCCCTATGAAAATCCTGAGGGGAAGAGAATACCCTATCTTGCTGAACCCCAAGTAATTGTAGAGAGGTTGCATACTGACCACCCTGTTCAGAAGCTTGATGTTGGCTGTTGCTGTAAGCAGAGGATGATCCACTTGCTTCCCCCACACTTCGATGTCAGGCTTTTCTTTTCCAAGACCATTGTCGGCTGCTCAAAGACCTCGTTCCTTCGCCACGACCATATCGAAATATGACTGGAGTGCTTAACCCATCTGCCCTAGTCTCAGCAGTCTATGGGAGAGGTAAGGCTATCATTTCATCCCCAATGATGACTTTGTTTAGGGTATGGATCTCACTAATTGTTACCTTTTCTAACTAGGCTCGTTTGCTAGGCCTTGATTTTGGATGGGTCTGACGTTTTCTTAGTATGGGTCCATGTCAGCCAGCCACATAGGTCCTTTTAGGCCCCACAATCTTGGCACATCCTAGCCTCTTATGAGCCACATAAGCAAAATTAAGGCCTTCTAGACTCATTCTCTTCTGACATTAAAAAAAAGGTTATGTCATTTATCATACATATGGCCCATTTAGCAAGAATCTGTGGGTCAAAGTTCGAGATTTTGGCTTGATGTAACAGGGCAACATGCAACTCTGCTACCTCTTTGGGGCTATCCATATTTTGCCTTTCCAGTGTAAGGTTTAATGCATTCATCTTTGATTCATCTCTAAGGCATTGATTAATTCCCTATTAGGCATGACTTATTCATCCTTGCTCTGCCTCTAGTATAGAACTGTAGCATTTTGCTAAATGACATTTACTTGAGCAGTTTTACCAGTTTGCACAGATTTTTTGACCATTACCTAGGAATGTCGCCGGTCATCTCCCTCCTAAGTGTTAATGAAAAGCATTCTCCCATTATGATCTGCATGTAGCCATGGCCCATAGGCCTTGGCTAAGATTCCATTGGCGGTTGTTACAAACATTGGGCGCTTAAACCCACAGCCCCCCGTAACATGGTAGATGGATCCGCACTTTTAACAAAAATCCAAAAGTTTTTCAAAATTGGATCCATCTATCGTCTCCGTCATTTCGTGGCTAGAAAAATCTCACTGGGATTGGTTTGTGCACCAATAGCTCCACCCTAAAATGCAGATAACGATGGGCTACCACGCATCTGTTCAATGAACTTGGAACAACCAAACCAATTATGTTGCCAATGCTCTCAGCTGTTTTCGCATGGAGAAACACTGGGGGTAGACAATGGACCTAGATTGTGAGGGTGGAGTAGTTGAAGGAATTAGAGAAGCTACATTGTTTTCAATCACCACTCATTACCCTTTTTTTGGGTTGAACAATAAGTCATGAAATATTTGTGCTTTAGAATAAGACAAAAGAGGAAAGCTTTTGGATCATCCAATGTTCATATCATATATAATTGTTCACAAGTTTGTATTATACATTTTTTTTTCTTATTCCCTTTCTACAAAATAATACGAAAATCAATAATTGTTGATAAAAGCCATCAACTAATTAAAATTATACATGAAAAAAATGAATTTAGCAAAATCATTAGTTGCTTTTAAACTATACTGATATAGTGGGCAGTAGTTGGAAGCATAGTACGGCTGGAAAGACATACCTATAATACCCTGTATTGAACCTTCCCCTTTTCATAATAATAAGGTAAGCTTGGGTTCCAAACCTTTTGATGGATCCAATTATTCCGAATTTAGTTTTTTGTTGTCCAAAATTAAGTCAATTGTCTGAAGAAAAAGTAAAATAAAAACTTTGGCTTTCAAATTCTTTGCATGGATCAATTTAATTGTTATTATTATTTTTTTCTTTTTTTTCCTTTCACATTCAAAAAGTAGTTTGGTTTTAGATGAAATTTTGATATTTCATGCCATTCGAAAAACTTTTAGGGTGTCTTTAGAATTTTGTATAAGCAAGGTGGATAGTATAACTTTAATCCTATACAACGTTTGGCAGTTCCTTTGTTTTAATCGAGGAACATTATATAATGCTGAGCGCATGAGCTTACCTACTGGGTTTATAAAATCTGTGTATTGCTTGGACCACCTTTTTAGCTTTTCTTTTTACTTTACAATTTTTTTTTCATATCACTAATCTTTTTTTGTTTTTGGATTTTTTTCCTTTTGATCTCTAATAATAATGATAACTTGTTTTCTTTCACATTGCAAGTTGGAAATGTACAATATCTCATAAAAAAATTATTCAAACATTAATAATTTTTATTTATCAATGTTAATATTTTAATTAATTCTAAAAATTATAAATTTATTCAAATATGTATTTTACAAATATTATTTATTGGCTAAATTATAAAAACTATATTAAATTTTTATTTCTTAAAAGTTAGTATAATATAATCTTGCACCAAACATATTAAAATGATAATACAGGTTAATACAATTTTACACTAAATGTTGTATAGTAATAACATGAGCTAATAGAATGCAGCATACCAAAAGTACCCTTATGTGTAACTATTATATTAGTGATGTGGTGTAGCAGATCATTTATCATCGAACACATAACAATATTTATGTATGATTCACATGCTTTAATTTTTCAACATGTGATATCGTGTATGCTCGTATGGGTAAAATGAGGTGAAGTGAGAGATCATTATATTTTTGGGGAGTTGTCACTTGACATGTTGCAAGGATAAAAAGATTAATGATGAAATACTCAATCTCATGGTCTAAGGGAAAAAAAAGTAGTTGAGCAATCACCTCAGAATTTAAAAATTGCTACAAGATAACTCAAAGAAGAGAATATACAACAATAGTATTGGTTCAATCATTTATCTTGACACGGGGTAATGGATCATCGCAATACATTCAGCAAATCAATGAAATCTAAATAGAAAAGAGCAATATCAGTCAAAATCATCTCAAATAAAGATTTATCACAAGGATAAGGAGCTGAACTATGAATCTTCCACAAAATCAAGGAAATGTCAGTACAACAACGGAAGATTAGATCACAACAAATAGGTCCTTTAACTGCAACAACAAATCACATCAAAATCTACTATATAAACCTTAAAAACAAGAGGTCAAAGATACATATCAAAAGTTACTTACAACTCTAAATATACTCTACCATTAAAATCATCTAACTTGAGCATCAGAGTGTTTTTGGCAAGTGCCACAGCGGTGCCAAGGTTACTTCACACTCCTTTCTATTTTGCGGATTACTATTAATATTCCAGCAACTTAAGTAGTGCAGATTTTTGCTTCAAAATATGATGCACCAAGTAGGAGTAGTATAATTATTATTGTTGAAGTCAAAATATTCTACTACTATGACAACCCACAACTGTGATTCAACTCTTCCTTTGATTTTGGAGGAACAAGTACCTCAAGAAGAGCAAGTTGCAGCTCTTCAAGCTGAGGTATAAGGTATGCAACGATGTGATGTCTTGTGCATCGAAGTATATCAAACTTGAAAAGAATCAGAGACTAGAAAAGAGAGAAAAAACTACAAACCTAAGAAAAGCAAGACAATAATGGAGTTAACTTCCCCAAAACCAAGACCTAGACCAGTCAGTTCATCCAGGCTTCAATGGCAAAGAACATACTCAACCAATGGTCCATTCAATTTCTACTCTTTGAGTATAACCCCTAAAAGGATAGAAAAATTTGGGAAGAAAATGACTATGTTAGATGGCCGGAGAAGATGGTTATGAATCCTAGGACCCCCATGAACATAAAGTTTTGTGGCTTTCATAACGATTATGGCCACATTACTATAGATTGTCACCAATCAAATTGGTAGATTGAGTCACTAATCAAGAAAGGATACTTGAAAGAGTTTATACCCTTTGAGAAGTCTAAAAAGTAAGGAGATCAAGGTGAATCACAGAGGAAAAAATCTAAAGGAAGAAAGGAATATGATGGAGAAGTACCAGTCATCCATAAGGAATTTTCCAGCGGAGGTGACACCATGGAAGCTTGGAAAAATATATCAATAAAGTTGAAGTAGTGGAAATCGAGGTCACAAATAGAAAAGTTCATAGATTATTATTTTGGATCCCAAATGTAATACCTCGTTTCAAGAAAATAATGAAAATCTCAAAGTTGACCAAGTTTGACCGTGAGTGGGCCATGGTTGACTTTTTGTGTGGTCATGTTTTGGCTTTGATTGTGGTACCGTTACGTAGAGCTCGTTGACACGAGTTCATAGACTAGTAGTATGCTTGATTCGGAGCTAAGACCGAGGGGCATTTTGGTAATTTGGCAGGAACTGGACTTAAAATGAGGAAATTGCCCTTGCTTTGGTTTTAAATTTCCAAAAAATTTTGGAAAGCCCAGAATTTCCTCGACAGCCCCCCCCCCCTCGCGCAGCCCACCACTGTGCGCCTCTCTTTTTTCGCCGGCAACAGCTCCGTTTCCGACCAGAACGGACCAGCCACAACATGGAACTTGGAGCCAGCAGCCTCATATTGCCGATGGTATCGGTGGCTGCCCGTGTAGATGCCCAGATCACCAAAAAATTTGACAAACCTGGTGAGCCTTTTGTTTGCGATCGCCAGATTCCGGTGAGGAATCGGCCAACCCACCACCCAAGGATCGAAGATGGCCATCTTCTCTACCCAACCAGGTCGGCGAGCGCCCGTGAAACCCCGTGAGTTGCCGGGAAACGTGAAGAAATTTGTGAACCTGGTTCTCTTCAAGTTGCTGGATTTCAGTGGTTTCCGGTTGCGGGGTAGGTCCTTTCCCCCTATTTTGGACCCCCTAAACCCGAATCCACCATCCTTTCTCCCTGAATCCTCCTCAGTTGAGCAGTGTGACAGATTGAGGTTCGGTAGTGACTTTCCGGTCATTTTCTGGCCACCACCGGCGGCGATTGGGCAAGATAAGTGTTGATTATTTTCCTGCACTTCTTAAGCTTCAGTTTGATATATAATTTGCATATTTTAGTTGAGTAATGGAATATTTGTTAAATTAGTAGTAGTTTCTGAAGCAATTAAATTGCTATGACTGTGAGGAACAAATTTCAGTTTATATATGAATCGGCAGAGCATATGAAGGTGTGACAATGGGAAATTCTAGGAAAAAAAGGTAGGAATTGTTGGTATTTGGATGTTGAATTATATATAGATTGTATGTAATTCGGTTATATAATTATATACTGTATAATTTGGATTAATGGTGCATTTCAAGTTATGTTGGTTGTGGCTAGTTAGCATGATATTCATATTTAAGCTCTTATAATTATGGAATGCTTGATTTTGGACTTCTTTGAAATGGATAATGTTATTGAAATTATGATTGATTGCCGATGTGAAGTATTTGGGTCTTATGAATTGTATTTTGAGTAAAGTGTGTTGTTTTCTAGATTTAGAATAATGTAAATAGAACTTGTGTTTATTGATAGTAGTTATGGAATATTATATATATATATATGGATTCTATTAATGAGTGGATGAATTGTGTTTTGGTGATTTTTTTTGAGTTTAATATTGATTAATGATTGCTAATGTGCTCTTTTATTATTATGTGGATTTTGGTTTATGGATGTGTCGTTATGGAAATTGTGGTATTGTGGGAAATGTGGAGATGTTGTACGGTGATGTGGATGGTGATGGTGATGATGTTGGAGAGGGTACCCTCGATTATATGAAAGCCTTTTACACGATTCTTAGAGACCAAGGATCGTGATGATTGCACCCCATTCCTACTACGATGCCTTGGAAGAAGGATCGTGATGATTGGTTACCCTTATTGTGATGTATAAATGGATTTGCTTTGTGAATTTTATATTTATTGGTTGTGAATGTAATTGAATTCATGGTTTGTCGTACAATGATTATGGAATATGATATATGTGGGTTTTCTTTTATTTGGTGAATTTGCAAGTGAATGATAATGATGATACTTGATTATGTACTACTTGGGCGATGGGATATGCTACCAAGTAGGGAGATTATTTGCTTGGGCGATGGATTGTGCCGCCAAGCTATGGTACCATCTATACTTGATTGTTAACTTGTTAAATTTGTTTGAAAATCTTTGATGAGACTGAAAGTGATTTAAATGTGTCAAATGAGGAATGTACGATGAATATTGATATTTCTGCATATATAAATGAATGTTTATATGTGGTTGTTGATTTCTGAATCTCAAGTGTACTCGAAGTGTTATCTTCGGTTTGAAAGGTATAAGAACTACAGGTAGCTTGATCCCTATTAGAAAGGGTATGTAGGCAGCTCAGTTTTCATACTGAGTCCAGCTACGGAAAAATATAACAGTTATATTTTATTTTGAATGTTGAATTAATTACCGGGATGTAGTACTGTATGGAATATGTGCTGGTAGATTTGATAAATTTATAGGAATGTTTTTCTTGCAGGAATTGCAACTATTTGTAATTGGGGGATGTTGCTAAAATAGACGAGATGCTGCCGAAATTTTTAATAAAATTTTTTACAGTAGAGAGTTCCCCGTTTGTTGAATATTATTTTAATAATGGCTTGGTAGGAATAAAGAACTGCTTATTGGCTTAATAGAAATATTAAGTCATGCAGGCAGGATCCAAGTGGATCCGGTCCTGTCACCAAATATTATTTACTGAAAAAGATGCTAAGGGATTCCATTTCCCGTTGATGGTGCACTAGTAATTCAACTCGGTATAATGAACAAGCTAGTGAAGAGAATCCTCGTTGAGAATGGAAGCTTAGCTGATTTGGTCTCAAAGCAACCTTAAGAAATATGAGATGGGACTCATACAACATAAAAAAGGTTGGAATGATGAACTTAGTGGGATTCAATGGAGAGACTAGCTGCATCATAAGAAAAGCCACTTTTCCCGTCGAACCCCATGGAGTAACGATCTATTCAAAGATGATGGTCATATATGCAAACTTAGCATACAAAGTGATAGTAGGAAGTTAATGGCTATACAAGATGAAAGTTGTTCCCTCTTCGTATCACCAAATGATCAATTTCTCTGTATGCATAAATGTTGAGAAAATCAGGAGCGACCAAATGTATGCTCATAATTGTTTTGTCTCAGCCATGAAAGCAAAAACCTATAAAGATAAATATTAATTCTAGAAACTTGGCATCCTAACAGTGAATATTGAGGAGGAAAATGAGGAAGCTAGAAGAGGTTCCCCTAGATGAATTATGACCCAAGAAAATAGTTTGAATCAAACCAAGCTCTCTATCGAAAATAAGAGAAACCTTCTCAAGTTCTTTAAAGAAAGACAACTCTGCTTTGTATGGGACATGTACAACATGCCAGACATTGACCCAAAGGTAATTACTTATAAAATTAATGTTCATCCTAAATTCAAACATGTTAAGTAGAAAAGAAGAAAATTTACCTCTGAAAGAAGTCAAGTCATCAACAAAGAAGTTAATAGACTTGAAAATAATGGCTTGACTAGAGAAGTCTATTACCCCGAGTGGTTAGCCAATGTTGTGGTAGTGAAAAAAGAAAATGGATAATAATGAGTTTACATAGACTTTATAGACCTTAACAAAGCTTGTCAAAAAGATAGCTTTTCTCTTCCAATGTTCGTCACTCTGGTCAATGCAACAACATGACACGAGATAATAAGCTACTTAGATGCTTACTCTAGATACAACGAAATTCTCATGCATCAAGACAATCAGGAAAATACATCTTTCATGACTGAAATAGGGATTTTTTGTTACAAAGTCTTGCCATTTGGACTCAAAAGTGCAGGAACCACCTACCAGCGATTGGTAAACAAAATGTTTAAAGAGTGATGGGCTTGGATCACATATATTTTTGCAAGTATATGAATCACATCAAGTAATAAAATCATCTTTCTAAGAAAAAGGGATGTCGAACCAAAATGGACTAGTTCCTAAGTACTAGATTTCCAAGTTTATATGTGATATTTAAGCCAACAAAATAAATTTAATAACAAGTAAAATAAAAATAAAAATAAAATAAGTTGCAATGGAAAGTAAAATGGAAAAATGAAAATAATCTTTATATCAATAAAAAATGTCACAAGTTTGTTACAATATAGAGATCAAAACAAAAACAAAAAGATAAATCTCCTTTTATGCCCCCAATGTTGAGAGGATGATGGTGGTGAAGTCCAAGTCAATGCTAGGTTGGTAATAACACTAAGGTTGTGTCACTCAACTTTGACTTACCTCATTGGCTTTTATAAAATCTTTGTGCGATGTTTGAACAAAGGTTTAAGGGAATAAAAGTGTCATTGATATGGTGATGGATGTTGAGGATGGCTACAAGTGTTTAGGAGAGAAATGTTTGGTGATGTGCCAGAAGGGTTTAAGTGTGGAGACGATGGTCGCTTGCTTTGTATGGCTATGGAGATGTGTGAGCTGCTGTGGAAAGAAGAAATAATGGAGGGGAAGAAGTGTAAAAAATGTGGAGATGGAGACAAGAGTATAGAAAGAGCTTCTAGGGCTTGGAGAAGCTACTAGGCATTCTTTTCTTGGAGGGTTGGCCAATTATGACGGTTATATAGAAACTAGGGTTTTGATTTTGCAACTTGTAAATATGGTAGAAATTGAGAAAATAATAGAAAAATTGATAGATGGGAAATTTCAATGTCAATTTACCATGCATGGCCACAATTTCTAGATCAAAGGGTAAGAAATGATGCCTCAATTCACTCTAAGTTCAACCTCAACCAAGTAAGGTAAAGTTCATCTACAATTAATGAAAAAATAAATTCCAATAACTCTCTTATTTTCTCATCTGATTTACTGACCAATATTCTATGTACACTTGATTGATTGATGTGGCAATTGATGTGACATCTTTGTAGTCAAAGCATAGGTGGCAATCCAAATAGATAAAATAAACTTTCCTTATTTATTATTACCAGTTCATTTCAGCCAGATTCAAACAAATTTTTGGGTAATCAAATGAGCTCTAAATCCATTTTTTCCATTTTTAAATGTTAGATATATGTCTTAGCATTTCAAGCATATATCATATGCATGATTCCAACATTGGAAAAGCATTCAAAACTCAAATTTTCACAGGAGTACAAATTTGCTGCAATTGAAAATTTCATCAACTTTAAAGAATAAACTGCACTGATTGCATAATCCAATTGCCTTGAAATTTTGTAAAAATAATCCTTGAGGAATGAAGAAATTTATGCAACTAGATTCACTCAAAAATTCATCTTGTAGCTTCAGATATGCTTAAAAAAGTATTGGTTGTGTAAAATTCAACATGCTCTAAATAAGAAAAATATTCATGCTTGCTGGCTGCTGCTACTTGTATTAATCTTGGCTATTCTTTTCTATTTAATCATCTCCTTGATAATTTATGATCATTTCCAATCTTTTCCACATAAATTTTAATATTTGCAAGTTGGTCCCTCAATTGTGTCAAAATTTCCAAAATACACTTGTTTTGTGTTGAATTTGCAAAAATTATTCTTTTCACTACAAAAGGGAAAATAGTAAAAATAAATGCATTTTTTTTTAACAAAATGAGCACAATCTATCAAATATTAAGCTAAAAAGATAGCCTAAAATGATGCAATTTTTAGACTTATCAACCACCCACAAACTAAACATTTGCTAGTCCTTTAGAAAATAAAAATAAAGTAACTTTGAAACATCATTGCTAAGTAATATGATTATGGGTGCCTTATAGATTGCATAATATATCAATTCAATATTATTTTTTAAGTATCATGCAACTCAAAGACCTTTTTTATTTATTCTATTTATCATCTCTCCTACGCGCGCGTGTGTGTGTATGTGTGTGTGTGTGTGTGTGTGTGTGTGTGTGTGTGTGTGTGTGTGAATAAGATCAAAGAATGCATTTTAAGTCATGCTTGGATAAATATACATTAACAAAGATTATAGAAATGCTTATGAACTTCATATGCTTAAAACAATTGAATATTCTCCACTAATGCATCACTTTGGATTAATAGGTCTTCATTGGCTTGTAATGTAAAGACTAAAGGGTAATGACTAGAAGAAAGAAAATGATAAGATAAATAAATCACAAGAAAAAAGCTTAAATCAATTTACAATTAATACAAATTAATTATTGATTTGTTTCCTTACTATAAAAGAATTTTTATCTACGTCCCTTCCTTCAACCTTTACAAAAATCCACTCTTTCTTTTCTTTTCAATTTTTCTTTTAAATATGTGCAACAAATATTCTTTTGTTATTGTTGTTGCAATCTTTCTTTTTTCCCCTTTTTCTTTTGCCTATTGTTGTTTCTCTATTTTTTTTGTCCCTTTTCCACCCACAAAATTATTTCTCTCTAAATACATATTTGAACTTAAATAATACAAATCATGGCTATTTATTCCAAATCATCATCCACAAACAATTTGTAACAACTTCTACCACTTTCAAGCTATTAAATTCATATTCATATCCATCAATTCAAGATTTCTTTACAACATGTAAAGGGTAGTAAAAACAATGCAATTTAGGCTCAAAGGGTAGGTAAATTTGGTTTCCATGAAAAACAAAGATCATAATGCTTCTTAATTCATTCTATAGGCTCAAATAGGTACTAGGGATAACATTATGCAAAGGGTAGACTTAAAAGGCTCAAACTCAATATCAAAGATGACCTATATTACTTTCTTGGTAATGCATCAACCTAGGATTTGGCCTTAAGTGTCAATCATGCAAGTTTTAGAGTTCAATGAATTTTATGCACTCTAGTTCATGTAAATCTTCTCCAATGCAATCTAAATCATGCAAACCTTGATCATTGAGCTCATAATGTTTGGAAGAAATAATACATTAATATATTTTAGGCATCTAAGCATACACAGCACAAATCCATCAACAAATAATCAATGCATTTTCAATCATAGTTATTATCATTGACGTATCATATTACATAGAAAGGAAAACAGCACAAAAAATTTCAAATTTACCATCACAACTCATGACAAACAACCTTGTTTTTGAAAAAAATTGAAATTGAACTTTTTTTTTTTAAGAAAAACAACACTGAAATAAAATAGCAAACTAGACAAGTTAGGTAGTAAAAAGAAACTTCAAACTTTAAAATTCACCCCAAAGTTAGAATGAACATTGTTCTCAATGTTATAAAAATAATAGGACAATAAGTAAAAATGAAAGAAAAGAGAAGATACTCCTTTAATGATGGCAAACCCAAGAGGATGATAAGTAACTTGCTTCACAAGTAACCTTATCTCAAGCTTCAATCTTTTCTATCAATCTCTCTTTCTCCAAATTTAGAACCGTTCCATTAAATACAAAAAGCTTCTTTAAATACCTAGCTATAAAAGACACTAAACAAACAAGTCAAATCTAACATAGAAAAAGAGAAGAAATCATCAATGAAGTTCATAGAAGGAAAATAAAAATAAATATTACAAATCTTCACTAGAACTTTGATTGGTACCAAAAAGCTTGCAATTTTGCAGTTGGAGACTTGGAAATTGGCTTTTACACTTGGTATGTATCCAAACCATATAATCCTTGATATTGGGTCATGCGTTCATTCACCTAGATGACACAAAAATGCTTCAAAGAAAAAATTAGCACATTTTAATCAAATTTCCAGCAAGCTTTTTAACTTGCTTCAACTCAAAAAAATAAAATATTTCTTCATCCTTTTTCTTCAACCTAAAGACACAACTAACACATAAATAAACTAAAAGACAAGAAATATCAAACCAAATGAGGAAAAGTTGAGAAATTCATCTTTAAAAACCTCCAAAACCCGAGAGCATGCCCAAGGGTTGTTCTTGAAATTTTTCTCTTTTTTTTTCTTCACTTTTGGCTTAAATTATTGGATAAAATCCTTATTAACCTACAAAAATGAAAAAAAAAGTAAGCAAATATTAACTGAAAAATTATTCTAAAAACAAAAACTGAAACAGACATAAAAATTAAATTCCTTTGGGTGCCTCCCAAGAGCGATTCTTTAGAGTCATTAACTTGACTCATTCTTCGTTCCTCAACCCGGATCATAAATGTAAATGGTATCATCCTCATAGTAGTGTCCAAGCTTTGGATGTGGTCATTGCACACAAGCTTGAATCTCTTGTAAGCTCTTGACATCATGGACTAAATGTGGCTCCACTTGGATGAATGTTGCGAATTGACTAGGCATAACCATGCTTGTTTCAAGTTCTTTTGGAGTGCATTTGGTTTCAGTTGATGGTTGGGTACATGTACATGTCTTTTGAGATTTTGAAAATTCAATTTTTGATTTGAAAAGTTGAGCTTCGGTCTCCATTTTGTTTTGCAAGTCTCCTTGATCTTTTTGAGAAAGTATTTTCATTATCTTTTTAATATCAATTTCCATGTTCCAACATGAAGATGCATTGTCTTGAACCATTTTTCAAATTGATGCACAAGCTTCAAAATTTTCTTCTTAGAGCTTCTCCATAGCCTTTTCCAACAGTGACTTTCTTCGTTGAGGTGAACAAAGTGCTTTTATATCTTCTATAGCTTTATAAGCACATGCTTGCAATTATTCTATAGCTTCATCCAAATGTGACCTCTCTTGGGAATATGGAGGACTGTCATTCCATAAATAATCTTGTTGGTCATCACATGAAAAGCTAGGGTTAATGAAGTATTGAGTTTGTGTTGGTCCATGGAAATGATCTTGTTCTTGAATGTCATTACCTTTGTCCTCTTGGATATTATTTGTGACCATATAGGGACTTAAGTAGCTTGTCCATCCTAGATGTGAATATTCATGAGAAAAAAGACTCCCTCCTTGGCAATCCATACTCGAATGATCACCTCTACACCAATGACATGATAAAGCTTGGTAACCCAAATTTCCATATTGATTCCAAGTTGTTCGATTGTGATATTGCATGGTTGCACATTTCAAAGCTACAAGGAAAACAAAAAACAAAAGAAAACAAAACCAAACTCAAACAAAAAGCAATAAAAACAAACCTAAACTAAAAATTGAAATAATTACAAATTAAAAGAAATAAATCAAAATAAAACAGTAACGGTACTAATAAAACTTAACACACATAAAATGATAAACTAAAAACCAATGCAAAACATTTTAAAAATTGAAACTTAAATGCAAATATATGTGAAGAAATTAAAATACGTATTATGCTATCAACACCTATTTCAAAAACACATAAAATAATGAACTAAAGTGACTAAAACACTAATTAAACCTACTGGACAGCAGTTAAAAAAAACTCAAAAATAAATGACAAAAACCGAAAAATAACACAAAATAGTTGAAAATTTACAAACTAATTTAACTTGCAATTTGGCAAAATAAAAACACATAAAATGATTCAAATAATATGAGAAATAAAAATAAACTAATAGCCAGAAACTCAAAAAAAAAAAAAAAAAAAAAAAAAAAAAAAAAAAAAAAAAAAAAAAGCAAAAACTAAAAGTCAAACAAAAAGTGTAATGCAAATAAAGAAAATATGCAAACGTAAAATTAAAACCTTAAATAAAACGCCTAAAACATGAAAACTAAACTAACATCAACTAATTGAACACAAAACTGAAGCAAAAACCAAAAATCAGAGTAACCAACTATCTTGTTTGCTTAATAAACTCAACAGTAGTTATTTGATCAAGAAAATTAATCTAAACATAACTAACATGCATGCATTAAAACAAAAATAGACACAAAACAAGACTCAAATCAAAACTGAAGGTGAAAAAATTGTTGCTGTCCAGATTGGACAGCAGCTATTTCTCAAAGGAAAAAAATTCAAACACAAAATTCAAAACATGCAAAACTTAATCTACTATGACCTAGACACACAAAGAAATGAAATAGAACAAAAAAAAAAAGAACTAAAGAAAATCCAATTTGAATGTCAAAATGACACCAAACTTGATAGTACACAAACCTAAAATGATGCAAAACTATTTTTTTTTTCGTTCTTTTATATGACTCTAACACAAAGACCAACTAAAATACAAACTCGTTAAAAATAAAAAATCAAACACTCAAAAACTGAATATATATATATATATAAATATATTTATAGTGGATTTTTCAAATCTAATGCTTCGACACTAAAATCACTAGAAATAAAGCTCAAAAAAATTTGAAAAAATTTATAAATGTACCTTAATATTTCAGAGACATGAAAAATTTAAATAAATCTCTAACTATTCAAAAATAGGACACAAACAAAACTAAACATAAACCTTTTATTTTTTTAAAAACTGAAATTTTATGACACTTAAAATACAAAAAATATCACTTAAAAAAATCTGAAAAAAAAATTATAAATTCTGTACGATGAATGATAACAAAAAAAACTTAAGGAAAAATTAAAATAAAATCTTTAAGTAACTCAAAATCTAAAACAATAAAAACTGGACAGATTTGCTAAAAGTAATGCAAAAACAATGCAAAAATATTTTGTATTTTTTTTTTACTCAAAAGAAACTAAAAAGTATAGTGACTCACCAAAACACTAAAATTATGTAGCAAATCAAATAAAACCAAAAATAAACACAAAAATGAAATGAAAAACTTATCTCCCTTTTTGTTTCTTGCAAAACCTGATTGTGCCCTGATGATGGGATGATTAGATGCTCAATTTTCAGTAGCTCACAAGATACAAAAAACACCAACCAAATATGCAAAAAGAAAAAGAAAAGATTAGACAAAAACAAAACAATAAAACCCAAACAAAGTAAAAAAAAAAAATTGATGACCAAAATTAACAAAAACATAAAACAAAAATTAAATAACAAACAAATATATTATTTTAATGCAAATTGGCCAAAGATGCAAAAGAAACAAAAACCTATCATGCAATCTACAAAATCGAATTAAAAGAAAAAGAAAAAGAAATGCTTAAAGTACCACTAAACCGAATTTCTCTAATATTAAGAAAAACATAATCTCCGGCAACAGCGCCAAAAATTTGATGTGCGTGGATCATATGTATTTTTGCAAGTATACGAATCTCATCAAGTAATAAAATGGTCTTTCTAAGAAATACGGACGTCGATCCCAAATAAACTAGTTCCTGAGTACTAGATTTTCTAAGTCTATATGCGATATTTAAGCCAACAAAATAAATTAGACAGCAAGTAAATCAAAACAAATAAAAATAAGTTGCAATGGAAAGTAAAATGAAAACAATGAAAATAATATTTATATCAATAACAAGTGTCATAAGTTTGTTACAAAGAGAAATCTCCTTTTATGTTGCCAATGTTGAGAGGATGATAGTGGTGAACTCCAAGCCAATGCTAATTGGGTAACAACACTAAGGTTGTGTCACTAAACCTTTACTTACCTCTTTGCCTCAACTAAAATCCTTGTGCCATGTATGATTAAAGGTTAAAAGGAATGAAAGTGTGATGGAGATGGTGATGGATGTAGGTGGAGGCTTTAAGTGTTTAGGAGTGAGATACTTGGTGAAGTGCAGCTAAAGTTTAAGTGAGAAGATGATGGTTGCTTGCTTTGTGTGGTTGTGGAGATTTGTGGGCTGCAGTGAGAAGAAGAAATAATGGAGGGGAAGAAGTGTAAAAAACATGGAGAGACAAGAGAAAGAGCCTCTAGGGCTTGGAGAAGCCACTAAGGCTTTCTTTTCTTGGGGGATGGCCGATTATGATGGTTACATAAAGGCTAGGGTTTTGATTTTGCAACTTGTAAATATGGTAGAAATTGAGAAAATTATGGTGAAATTGATGGTTGGCTAATTTTGGTGTCAATTTACCATGCATGGCCAAACATTTCAGATCAAGAGGGTAAGAAATGATGCCACAATTCAGTCTACATTCAACCTCAACCAAGTAAGGTAAGTTTCATTTGCAATTAATGAGGAAACAAATAAATAATAAATTCCAATAATTCTCTTATTTCCTTATTTTATTTGCTAATCAATAATCCATGTAGACTTGATTGATTGATGTGGCATCCTTATCATCAAAGCCTAAGTGGCTAAATAGATAAAATAAACTTTCCTTATTTATCACAAGTTCATGTTAGCAAAATTAAAACAACCTTTTGCGTAACCAAATGAGCTCTACTTGCAAATTTTAGGTATATGTCTTAGCACTCCAAGAATATATTATATGCACAATTCCAACATTGGGAAGGCATTCAAAACTCAATTTTTTCACAAGAGTGCAAATCTAATGCAATTCCATTTCTTCAACTTTAAAGAATAAACTGCACTGATGATCCAATTACCTTGAAATTTTGCAGAGATGATCCTTGAGGAGTTAAAAAATTTATGCAACTTAATTCATTCATAAATTCATCTTGTAGCTCTGGATATGCTCAAAACAATATTAGTTGTGTAAAATTCAACGTACTCCAAATAAGAAAAATATTCATGTTAGAAGCCACTTGTATTAATCTTGGCTCTTGATCTCTATTTGATAATCTCCCTGATAATTTATGCTTATTTCTAATATTCTCCGCATGAAATTCAATATTTGCATCAATTGTGTCAAAATAACCAAAATACTCTTGTTTTGTGTTGAATTTGCAAAACATCTTCTTTTCACCTACAAAAGGGAAAATAGTAAGAATCTTAAAGGTTTACATTGATGACATGCTCCTTAAATCATTCCAAAATAGAGACCATCAGGAGCATCTAAGAAAGAGCTTCGACATCATTGAAAGGTACAAAATGTGATCAAACCCAAATAAATATACATTCAGAGTTTTTATGGCAATGTTCCTTCGACATTTGGCCACCTAAAACGAAATAGAAGCTAAGCCAAGTCAAATCAAAGCTTTAATCGATATGCCTTAACCTAAATAAAGAAAGAAGTAATGAAGCTAAATGGGAGAGTTGCAGCTTTAAGTAGACTCGTTTCAAGATCTTCATACTTATGTCACAAAATTTTCAAAATATTAAAAGGATGTACAGATTTCCAATGGTCTGAAGACAGTGAATTAGCTTTCTTAGAACTCAAAACTCATCTCAGAGTACCACTTCTTCTTCTCAAGCTGAATCCAGGAGATGTATTACAACTATATTTGGCAGTATGCTCTGTTTTAACAAAAATAAAAGGTAAAAAGCAATATTCATCTATTATGTTAGCAAAGTTTTGTTAGATGCTGAAATGAGATACACAAATCTGAAGAAGTTTATTCTAGCCTTCATCGTGACCGTCCAAAAGCTAAAACCATAATTTTAATGTCACACAGTGAAAGTGGTAACGGCATACCTTTTACGTTCCATGAAACACAAGCCAGATTTAGCTGAAAGAGCAGTAGCATGGGCAACCAAACTAGGAGGCTATGACATTAAATATGTTCCAAGATCAACAACAAAATCTTAAGTTTTG
This sequence comes from Ochetophila trinervis, assembly GCA_003254975.1. Taxonomy (NCBI): domain Eukaryota; kingdom Viridiplantae; phylum Streptophyta; class Magnoliopsida; order Rosales; family Rhamnaceae; genus Ochetophila; species Ochetophila trinervis. Next base: position 57,890 of record QANX01005885.1, read on the forward strand.
GCTGATCTTATAGCAAAATTTGCAGTCTCGAAACAATAAGATTTTGTGCATGCATTATCAAGCTTTGTTGAAACATGGAGTCTGTATGTGGACAGCTCATCCAATGAAAAGGCTTGGGAGTAGGAATCTTATTGAAGAGTCCAAATAAAAAATGAATTGAACATTCTTTTTGATTTGGATTCAAAGCTTCAAATAATGAAATAGAATATTAAGCCTTAATCACAAGACTTGAATTGGCTATAAAATTCAAAGCAGAAATAATCATAGTCTATAGTGATTCAACATTAATTGTGAACAACATTCAATGGAAGCTTCACAGCAGCAAACCTAGTTATGTCAACTTATGTAGACAAAATGAAGTAGCTAATGAAGAAATTCAAAAAGATCGAGCTAAAGCACTCCCCAAGATCGTAGAATTTTTATGCCAATGCATTAGCCAACGTAGCCTCGTCAATCAAAACTAGTCATAAAAGAATTGTCCTGATTGAGTTTCTATCTGAAAGGAACATCTTCATAGATAGCCAAGTCTCATTAATGGATCAAAAGTAAGATAACTGATTAAGTGATGTGAATGGATCATTTTTTTTGCAAGTATACGAATCACATCAAGTATTAAAGTCATCTTTCTAAGAAATACAGATGTCGAACCCACAAGGACTAGTTCCTAAGTACTAAATTTTCTAATATATGTGATATTTAAGCCAATAAAATAAATTGGACAGTAATTAAATTAAAACAAAAAAAAATAAGTTTCAATTGAAAGTAAAATGAAACAATGAAAATAACATTTATATCAATAACAAGTGTCACAACTTTGTTACAATATAAAGATAAAAAAAAAAAAAATCTCCTTTTATGCAGCCAATTTTGAGAGGATGATGGTGGTGAAGTCCTAGCCAATGCTTGGTGCATAATAGCACCATGGTTGTGTCACTCAACCTTGACTTACCTCTTTGGTTCTCCTAAAATCCTTGTGCCATGTATGATCAAAGGTTAAAAGTAATAAAAGTGTGATGGAGATGGTGATGGATGTAAGGGATGGCTACAAACGTATAGGAGTGGGATGCTTGGTGATGTGCGGCTATGGTTTAGTGTTGGCTATGGTGGTTGTCTTTGATGCTTCAATGGAGGATGAATGGTGGCTATTTTGTGGAAAAAATAATGGAGAGAATGATGAAAATGATGGAGAAAAGATGGTGTAGAATGGTGAATATGGAGTAGTGGAGATGGGCACAACCTAAGATTCGAGTATGTTGATGATGGTGGCTATTTTGTGCGGCTTTGGAGATATGTTTACTATTGTAAAATAAAAAAAATGGAGAAAAAAGAGAGGAAAAAATGTGGGAATGAGGAAGAGAGGAGAAAAAGAGTCTCTAAGGCTTAGAGAATCCATTAGGGCATTGTTTTTAGTAGAATGCTAATTATGATAGTTATGTAAAGGCTAGTATTTTAATTTTGTAACTTGTAAATAGGGTAGTAATTGAGAAAAAAAGGGGAAAATTGATGGCTGGCTAGTTTTAGTGTCAATTTTCCATTCATGGCCGAAATTTCCATATCAAGAGGGTAAGGAATGATGCTTCAATTTAGTCTAGGTTCAACCTTAACCAAGTAAGGTAAGTTTTATCTTTAATTAATGAGGAAATGAATAACTAATAAATTCCAATTATTCTATTATTTCCCCATTTTCTTTGCTGACCAATTAATGTGGCAATTAATGTGGCAATTGATGTATCATCTTTGTCATCAAAGCTTAGGTGGCAATCCAAATAGATAAAGCAAACATCCTTTATTTATCACCAGTTCACATGAGTCAGATTCAAATAATCTTTTGGGTAACCAAATGAGCTCTACTTGTAAATGTTAGATATATTTCGTAGCACTCCAAGCATATTTCATATGCACGATTCTAGGAAGGCATTCAAAACTCAATTTTCTCATAGGAGTGCAAATTTGTCGCAACTGCAAATTTTTTCAACTCTAAAGAATAAACTGCAGTGGTTGGATGATCCAATTGCCTTGAAATTTTTTCAGAGATAATCCTTGAGGAGTTAAGAAATTTATGCAATTAGATTCACTCAAAAATGTATCTTGTAGCTTCAGATATGTTCTAAACAGTATTGGCTGTGTAAAATTTAATATGCTTCAAATAAGAAAATATCCATGATTGCTGCCACTTGTATTAGTCTTGGCTCTTGATTTCTATTTGATCATCTCCTTGATAATTTATGCTCATTTCTACTCTTCTCCACATAAAAGTCAATATTTGCAACTTGGTCCCTCAATTGTTGGAAAATTACCAAAATACTTCTAATTTTTGTTGATTTTGCAAAAAAAATTCTGTTTTTTTTTACTTACAAAAGGTAAAATAATATAAATGAATGCATTTTTTAACAAATAAAAACAATATNTGCAAAAAAAATTCTGTTTTTTTTTTTTTTACTTACAAAAGGTAAAATAATATAAATGAATGCATTTTTTAACAAATAAAAACAATATAGCAAATATCAAGCTAAAAAGATAGCTTAAAATTATTGCAATTTTTATGTTTATCATTCAGCCTATCTTTCAGTACATAATTGATGGAACTCTACCACTTGATAAATCAGAGGCTCGAAAACTAAGAATGAGAGTAGCAAAATATTGTTTGTTAGATGACAAACTATACAGGAGATCCTATTTAGGGCCTCTACATAGATGTCTTAGACCCACGACAGCTCTCAAAGTCATTGCACAAATGCATGGGCACTATGCTAACGACACATGTGGAAAGGCAATGGCTCGGAGAATAATGTTACATGGCTATTATTGACCAACTCTCATCATGGACTTAGAGAAGTATACAATGGAATATGACTAATGTCATAAGTTTGCCACAATGCATCAAGTCCCTGCAAATGAACTTTCTTCCGTGTCAAGCCCTTGACCCTTCATACAGTAAACTCTTGACATAGTAGGGTTGTTGTCTTAGGCACTCGATCAAAAGAGATTCATTCTTACAGCTACGAACTACTTCTCCAACTTTAAAAAGCAAAATCATATTTCGCCATCAAAGATTCAAATCTAATCCAGTTTGTATGGAAATTTATCTTTTGTCAATACAGCTTACCATGAGTTTTCATATCAGACAATGGATCCCACTTGACTAGCAATAAATTTATGAATTTTTACAAAGATGGGGAATTAGACTGAAGTATTCATCACCAAGGCACCCTGTAGGGAACAGACAAGCCGAGGCAACAAATAAAACATTTTTGAACAATGAAAAATGACTTGAGAAAGTAATAGGAAAATGGTATGAAGAGCTCCCTGTTGTCCTATAGGCTTATAAGACAACAATCTGAGCCCCCAAAGGATCAATCCTCTTTCTCTCGACTACAGAGTTGAAGCAGTACTCCCAATAGAAATATCAAAGAAGACTATCAAGACAAGAAGACACCTCGACCAATTAAATGACTAGTTAATGAAGAAAACACTGGATGAAATAGAAAAAGCATGAAAAGCTGCTTCAATCCAATTCAGTGAATAACAACAATTGGCAACACAATATTACAACATAGAGGTGAAATCGAGAAAAATTCTAAATTGAGGATCACCAATTGAAAGTCATCCAAAATACTCAAGAAGTTGATGTTGGAAAACTCAACCCCAATTAGGAAGGACAATACCAAATCAAAACTATAGTTTGTCTAGGAACATACAAACTGCAAAATATGGAAGGCATGAATATTCCTCATAGCTAGAACTCAAAAAAATTAATAATTTAGCATGCAAATTCCTTCTTTTGAAGAGTTATATATATCTATATTATTAATTATCATTAAAATAGTTTACTTTTTTAGTAACGAAAATGGCTACAAATCTCAAGATACAAAAAGAAAATTCTTTTTATTAATTTAGAGGAATTACAAAAAGAGCTCTATAATAGGGATTACAAAAATAAAATTTAAAAAAAAAATCTTCTATAGTCTTGAACTTGCCATAATGAAAAAAATTTGTCCACCTTAAGTAAAAGCCAAGAATTGGGATACAAAAAGTCATGCTGGAATTCAAGAAACATGGCATCTCTGAACCTTTTCTTCTCAGGCCTAGAACTAACCTATAAATGGTTGGAAGACATCTCTAAATATGATGATTTGATTAACATCTAGGTCAACCATTTAGGAATGCTTCTACTACCGAATGAAGATGATGGCCAGAAATAAAATCCTAACCACCACAAAGAAAGGAGTTCAAGCTAAAAGGAAACAACTTTGGGTGAGCAAGAGTCAACATAACACTTTCAAAATACCTAACCACCCAAAGCACGTTAGCCTGCACTGAAATGCATCCAACACCATAATATCATCCTCACTGGTACTAGACAATTGCCACGAAGGCAATGAAATCACCAGCACTAGTATTCACATCTCAACCTTTGTTAATAATTAACAAAGTCAATAAAGATATTAGTGATGATAATTTTATAAACTGCAGAAATTGAACAATCAAGACAAACAGAGCTTTAAGAAGAACCATCATTAAAAAAAAAAAGAAAGTTTTTAACAACAAAGCTCCAACTAACTCCACTATTTATAGAATAAAGAATGGCCAAGATCAAATTTTAAAGAAATTATCAAATTCCAAGATCTTCAGACTCTCCGGTTAATGAGATGAATAATTGATATCGTCTTTTCAAATACATCCAATTAGGTGAAAGGTAATAATTATCTATAGTTAATGCAGTAATTGTCTCCTTAAAAATGTGCTTACGAAAAGACAAAGTCTAAATTAAAATAAGCTACAAGTCAGTTTCGGAATGAAAGATAAAAATGCCTCAAAAAGCTATAAGCCAGCCTCGAGTTAGAAAAGTGACAAGCTAAATAGAACTAATGTATATCAATTGCTTAGTAAAAGTAACGTAGTGGTCTCAGACTGCTAAGCTTATAAACTTTAGGCGGTGGATAAGGCAACTTGGTTATGACTAAACAAGGAAAAAAAAAAGATCTCAATAAATCTTAGGCAAACAAAATGACAATACATCCTAAGAAAGACACAATATTAGAATACTGCAATAGTTTTATTTTCTGAAACAAAACAAGCTTAGAGATAAATAAAGGGTGCAAACAAATATATACATATACAAAAACATAATGTGTTACGGAAAAAAAAAAAAGAACACTCAATAAGTTTTAGAGCTATAGGAAAAATGCAAGAAAGATGAATTCAAAACAATTGAATCAAATTGGATTTCAATCAAGATTTTGTCCATACAAAATATATACAAAATAAAAGAAAAGGTAACGAAATAAGTCCCTCACTTATTCTTCTCAACTTCCTCAATTCTTATCTTATGATAAGCAAGATCTTGAACCAAAAGTATTGGCTAGGCAAAGACCAATGCAACCCTTTCAAAATCCATAAGCAGCTTTAGCTTGAAAACCAGAGTCATTAGTCTCATTGTCAAAAAGGAAATCTTCTATTCACTTTCCAAAGATGACGCTGGAGAAAATCCCGAGGATTTGACATAGTTTAGGAAATGGAATAAGACCTTCACTTGGTATTATCAATTTCCTTAATTCTAGTCTTATGAGGAGCGAGATCTCAACTCGAAGGGATCTGGTTGGCAAGGACTGTTTCAATCCCTTCAAGATCCATAACCTCAGTCGAAGTAGTAGCGCCAACCTAAAAACCCTAGTCATCATTAGATTTGACGTCATAAAGGGAAATCTTCTCTTCACTTTCTAAAGATGAGGCATGAGAGAAAACCGAAGGATTTGGCACAATATATTTCACCTTGCCCCCAACAAATCTTTTTTCCTTAGGCCTTACCAGTTTGGTAAGTAAATCTAGAAGCTTCATGGCCTTGGAATAATTTTTGGCCTGCAATGCTGCCTCATTTGCATTCTAGCAAGCTACGTAAGTTATCTCAACCAAATAATGGTTTGTACCTTCATGCTCAACCTTTAAGTTGTTCAGCTCGGTCAGTATGGCAGTTCCTATCTTCTCGGCTTTAATATGGGAATTCTTGAAATCTTGAATCGCCGAGTCAAAAGTTTGATTTTTCTCGCAAACTTTTGCATAGAGCTTTTTCATGTGTTCCACCTTTTTCTTTTGAGCCAAGGCTTTATGCTAAATCACTTTGATTTTGACAAAGGCAATGGAACTATCTGTGTCAACTACAAAAGAAAGACAAATTAGATCATCACAAAAATTAGATAGTTGCTAATGCACCATAAATGAACGTAACTTACTGCCATATTTGCAATAAGTAGATTGCCAACACAAAACACTTGCAAGTAGAGCTAAAACCTCTTTCTCATCAAAGCATCTGCAAGGTTCAACACAGTGTCAACATTGTTCTAGATACTGATCCTCTATGGGAAAATGAAGGTAATCTTTCCTTTGGTGCCTTCGTTGTTGGTCGAAAGAAATTTTTCAATATTGGTCCCTATCATCCTCTTATTCAGTGAAGGAACCTCTTTCGCAGGACTCTTCACTTTTTCAGCACCTCTAACAACCATATTAGAGCCCTTGTAGTCTTTTCAATAGAATCACCTCGACCTCCATGTTCTCGGGGGCAGCAAGTTGACTCGGTTGGACACTTTTGGAAGTTAAAGACAGATTCCTCTTCTTTAGCTTCTTCCTCTTCAACACTTTTTTGAGCTCATCTTAGCTCGGGACAGTAACATTTTTCTCTTCAAAAGTCCCTTCTATAATAAAAGAAAATCCTGAAGGGAACTTCTCAAAATATCAAACAAGCAGACAAAAGAACAAAGTCTTACTAGCATATGCTACCATAGGTTGATGATTCACATAACATACAAAATTCTCTACAAAAAGAACCTCAGACAGATTATAATGAGCTGCCTTAAATACTCTTTGGTAACAACATCGTGATTAATAGTATAGGAGAGACTCGGTATTCTAAGGATGATCTACAATAGAAAAGCATAGGAATCAATAAAAAATAGATTTTAACTTACATTGGAATCCTAGTCTTGGATTTCAATCTTACCAAAGTCGAAGTTCCAGATAGACCTCATAGGTCTTGCATTTTTTCCAACAAACTCACCCAAGTCTCTCGAGAAAAAAAAATACTGCTTCTTCCAATTCTATCACCAAAAAAAGACCCATAAAAGATTTTTTTACTCCGAGGGTTCAACATGTATAAAAAATGTTCATGTGTGTTTTCTTTCGTATGATATTGCTTCAGCAACACACATGGATCCATATTAAAGCCATGGATGTTTTCAAGAATTTGAATGGTTAAAATCATTCTCCAGCAAATTAGCATAAGTTGCCGGGGGGCTAAATCAAAGTGTGAAAGCAAAGCTCGAATAAAAAGAGGAAAAGGGAGGCGTAGACCAAATTTGAAAGGAAGTCAACACCTTTCCGAAAAGAAGTTGCAAGCTCAGAACGACTCACTGTGCTAATTTCAATAGTTTTAGGAAATTGGAACTTAGTCCTAATACGATTTAAAGCATCATAATTTTTCCTTCCCATGACTTGCCTCTTGAGTATCAGAAGCTTCCCCTTCATCCTCATGTCCTATCGATTCATCACTCTTAGTAACATAAGTGTCAGTAACATAAGCCTCATAAATTGAAATATATGTCAAGGCCCTTCTAAAAGAAGCCTTAGCCAAAGATGACAAAGTGACTTTCCTAATTCTCTAGGTCGTAAAATCTTCATTAGTACTAACTTTGGTATGATCACTTTCTATGAACATTGAAATGGTCAGATTGAGTCTCATAAACACTAGAAAACATTTTTAAAGTAAATCAAGAAATTTCAAAATAGGTGAGAAACAAAATTATACAAAATTCAAATTAAAATTCGGACGAACTTGCTCGAAGATATTTCACAAGTTTTCTGAAGACAGATCTAAGAACTTATCTGCCAAACAAAGGGGACAAAGAGAAATAAGCACCTACTGTTAAAAGAAAAAGATTAAAAGTAAGAAAAATGAACTGCAAAACGTTTCTTAGAGAAAGAAATTTCAGAACAAAGATAATGAAAAGATGAAAGAATGTTCTTCACCTTTTAAACATAAGATCAAACGGTCGAGATTGAAGAAAAAAAAAAACTGACGTCTCTCATCTCACATTCTAAAAAGACAAAGGGATTGAAATTACTTCAAATAAATCATGCATCTAAAGAAATGATGCGACATTAAAGTGTTGTGAAATTAAATGTTAATGGAGGCGGAATCTCAAAAACTTACTTTTCTAAGGGAACCCCTTCCCTTAAAAAGTAAGGGCTAACTGTATGGGTAAATGACTTTAAGTGATAGATCAACACATTCTTGATGAGTTGTCACTTGACATGTTGTAAGGATAAAAAAGATGATGATGAAATTCTCAATGTCATGATCTCAGACAACATAAGCAATAGAGCAATCACCTTGAGATATCATATCGCTTCGAGATAACTCAAAGAAGAGAAGATACAACAATAGTCTTAATCCTTGACACGGGGTAATGGATCATGAAGGTATACCCATCAAGTCATGTGAAATCTTATCATAAAAGAGCAATATCCATCATAATCATGTCACATAAAGATTTATCACAAGGAAAAGGAGCATAACTATGAATCTTCCATAAAACCATGAAAATATTAGTACAACAATTGAAGATCCTATAACAACAAAGGAACCTTTAACAATAACAATAAATCACATCAAAATCTACGATATAGACCTTAACAATAAAAGGTCAAAAGCATATAAAAATAAGTACGTACTTAGATTTTTAAGGTTTTGTTTGGTATAATTTTTATTTTTGCTTCTTTTCTACTTCTTTAAAAGTGCTTCTTAGAAAAGTCAGTCTTCATTAGCTTTGGTTAAAAATGCTTTTAGAAGCCATAAGCAATTTTAAAAAATTATTCAAACATTTCCACAATGAGCTTTTAAGCTCTAAAAATTATTTTTGACTTCCCAAAAGTTATGCTAAACATGACATAAATATACTACGCCATTAAAATCACCTATATTAGTGTCAGAATATTTTTGATAAATACTGCACTGTTACTAAGGTTACTTCACATTTCATTCTCTTTTACAAATTACAATTAATATTCTGACAACCTTATATGGTGCAAATTTTAGCTTCAACAATACTTACAAATTAATAAATTTAGATTAGGATAATATAATATAACCTTTATTATATATATAAAATTTATTAAGTACAACTTGTTTTTTTTGGAGTTTCATCGGCGAGATCCTTTAACGCAATATTAATTTATAAGTGAGCAAATAAATATATATTTTACAGTATAGACCAATCACTTATAAACTAAACTGCAAAATTATAGAAGAATCTCGCCAATAAAATTCTAAAAAAAGGATTGTATTATAAACACTCCCTTGTATATAACGTTTTTGCATGGCATTCGTTGATGGATAACCTATGAGCAAAACGAAGAACATGGCAAAAAAACCCAGATCGTCTTCCAAAAAAAATTACGAAAGCCGTTAGATTACCGAAAGAGCCCCTGCACGTTTTCCCTCCAACACACGTTGAGTTCGCGAAGGACTAAGAATAGAGGTGGTGACGTGTACAACTGCCGCATATTAGGAGGGCCCGCTCTCGATGGGCTTTGCTTGACCACCCGGTTTTGTTTCCGTTAGGGAGCAACATTTCTGGCTCAACCTCAGGAACACAAAGCGAGAGAGCGAGAGAGAGAGAGAGAGAGAGAGAAAAAGAAAGAAAGAGGAAAGTCCCTCTTCACTTTTTACCTTTCTTCTTCCTCCAAAATCCTCATCTTCCTCTTTTCTTTCTCCTCCCATCAAAAATATCATTACCCCATTTTTCCCGTCTTCGAATTTTTATTTTTATTAAAACATTTTATATGCTGGGTACGTTTCCAAATTCCAATGCAGGCAATATGTTTGGGTGTCATTTGTTTTTATTATGTGGTTTTTGTTGTTTTGTTGGGGTTTTTTTATTTTTTTTTTATTTTTTTATTTTTTGTTTTTTTTTGTTTTTTCTGGTAATATGAACTTTGAGATGCATTTTCAATTATGATCAATGTGGTTTCAGGTTGGTATTGATCTGGGGTTGTCTTGGTTGTTGGGGGGTTATGGTTTTTTTGTGATTTTGGGATCAGAGGATGTCTACACGAATCACTGAGCAGCCGCCTCAGGTATATCTGGCTCAATTTTGTTCCTACCTTGTTGTAATGCTTTCTTTATCCAACAATATATGTATATGTATATATATATGTATATGTTATATTTATGTAGGTCTCAAAAGGCACATGGACATAACACATGTATATTGGCACAGGCATAAACAAAAATGTAGACAATTAGAGCTTGAAACTACATTGTACAAATGTTGTTGGGTTTTGAAAAGATTATACGGTTTGTTGTGTTATAGGGAGATAGCGGTTCTCCTCCTCCTCCTCCTCCAGGTCCACCTGATCATTTATATTCTCGTGGTGGCAATGCGGTAATTACCAAATTCTCCCCAACATTGAATTTGTTGTATAATGACTGGTCTGTGTTATCCTGTTTTAGGATTCTATGAGATAATTACTTCATTATTCTTGTTTGGTCATTTTTGTCATTTTCTGAAGCATCATCTACATTGTTCGGTCAATTGGCAATATAGTACCTTGGGAAGAGGCTTTTGATTGATTTTTAACTAAGGTTTTCGTAGAAATTCATTTAACACAACTTTTTTAAAAGTTTTGTATGAAGCAAATTTGATGTGTGTTTTAAATGTCATGTTAAAGTTTGGTAAGATTAATATAGCTATAAATATAGAATTTGTAAAGGTTGAGTCTTTATGTCTTGTATTTTTATAATATCTCCTGTTTCCAGTTTTGAAATTCATTTTGTAATTTTACGAGTTCAATTGTCTATTGACATGTAAGTTCCTTTCCTTTGACACCCTTGTCTTTCATAAACTTCATTCTGAAGTGTAAAATGTTTTTCCAGGTTTTCAAGAGTGGGCCACTATTCATATCATCCAAAGGTGTGTAATTCATTAGCTAGTTACATATTTGCTTTTACAAAAATGTAGGTAGCAATGCTTGAAAATGAGACGCTGAAATTTGCAACTATTCTTGAATGTGCTACAACTTTTCTTACCATTCCGGATTAAAATTATATATATATATATATATATACAAAAATACAAAAAAAAAAAAAGAACCTACACCTTTTCCTGAATTCGCAACTTAGTTTTTCATTCTTATTTTGTTGAGGACAAGCTCTTAACTTTGTGGACTCTTTTCTATATGAATTCTTTTTTCTTGTCTCCCCTCCATTTGGGAAGTAAGCTCATGCTCATCTCAGTGGAGTGAAATGCATTTTTTTTTTCCATATATTCATTTCATTGAATTATGTACTTAAATTTCACATAATATATCATTTACTGCCTCTGTGTTTATTTGACAGATGGATATTATTTTTCTACCCCTATCCATATTCATCAAACAGTCATTGTGGGTGAAAATGCTACATCACATTATGTATTATAAATACTAATACTGGAATTTTTTAGGAATTGGATGGACATCCTGGAAGAAAAGGTGGTTCATATTAACTCGTAATTCACTAGTTTTCTTCAGAAGTGATCCAGTAAGTTGTTCGTTTCTGGTATATAGTGTATGCATGTGCTTTCAGATATGATTATTGCGTGTTTCTATTTACTTTGTTCTGTTCTGGAAGTAATTTTGATGACAATGATATGATCATGAAGAAACAATTAATGTATATTATATATCCAGTATGAGCTGCACTCTGTGTCCATTATTGAATTGTAAGATCCTAGGTGCAGAAACTGATTTTTCTTCATGGCTGTTTACTTGTGTATTTCCCATAAGAATGATATAATCTTTTTTCCTTACATTTACTTTCTTCTATTGTACTGTTTTACTGTTATAGTATTTAATTTTTATTCTCTCTCTGTTGCTGTCCCTGTAATTCTTCCTTTTATCAAGGTTCTTAAGGTTTTGTTCTTCTGTTTTTGAACCTTTCAGAGTGCTGTTCCTCAGAAGGGAGGTGAAGTGAATTTGACACTTGGTGGTATCGACCTCAACAATTCAGGCAGGTTGGCTTGTAATCCTAATTGGAAATATTATTATTATGGTTCTCTTCCCATCACAAAAACCTGGAGCAATTTACTGACCTTGGAGTAATTAATTTTACATTTGTAGTGTTGTCGTCAAAGCAGATAAAAAACTCTTGACTGTGCTCTTTCCTGATGGCCGTGATGGGCGAGCCTTCACACTTAAGGTGCTCCTTCCACTCCCGCTGGTTTCTTTTGGTCTCTTCCTTATTGATACAGTTCTTTTCTTATGTGGTTCTTCATTTTCTCAAATTTCTGTTTTTGCTATATTTGTTTACTTGACAAAATTTTCCTCATTTTCTGTGTAGATTTTCTTGACCCTTTCAATTGACTTATTCTCTTAGTTCTTTGATTTTTTGCATTAATAAGTTATCATTACTAAAATGCTTGCTTCGTTGCATATTGCTGTTCTGAATTCTACTTTGGAGTATCTGGAGCTTACGAGAACATAAAAAGTGTACTGTTTATAAAACTGCGATTGGGTCATCACTTTATCAGTCAAAACGACAGAACTATAGATGTATTTCCTACTCCATAGAATTGGAAATTGGGAAAGAATTGTCTTTTAAGGGCATCTTTGCTTTTTCTTTTCTTTTTTTTTTGGGTTTATTTTTCCTTGACAACTGATTTGATCAAGTCCATAAATGTAGATGATATTATCCATAAATGTAGATGATATTTTGGCATTGGTCGTCTCACTTGGGAACAAAACTGTTAGTAAACATTTAGAGGAGAAGTGTTTATTAAGAATTTAGAAATTGATTGTCAAATGATTGCCAGGCTTTACATTATGAAGAAAATAATATTTGATCAGATGGGTTTGAACTGTAGCATTTCAGTCTCTTACAGGCATAAGATAAAGTTTTAGATATATATATATATATATATATATATATATATGACCAGCTGATCTTAGTTTGGACTCTTTAAAGGAAACTTTCCAACTGTATACATAGATATATGGATACAGATATGCATAACATTATATGTGTGTGTGTGTATAAAGAAAGGGATCCATTGTGTGATGTCACTCTTTAAAGACATCAAATTCCTACATGTCTTAGAAAGCTTAAAGAGTACTAGCAGACAAAACTTAAAGTATTTATACATGTCACTCTCTATTCTTCATAAATGTTCACTTTTCTCTTTCCCAGTACTCTTTTTTTCCAACATTCCTCTTAGGAAACAAGTACCAATTTACACTAATCTTATAATCGGCTAGTTTCATTATAGCCAATTCCACTTTAACAACAATTGAGCTTGTGCCACCTATCTAGTAAACATACAAAAAAATCATGCATGAGCACACACATCATATGATTATTTTCACCAAACTTAGTTGAATTTTTCAGAAAGTAATGAAAATGTCAGTAGAATTAATGTTCTTGAACATTGCTTGACTGTAGATGCTTTCTCACAAAGATGGTTGTGGTTATATTTTAGGAGTAGCTTTGCAAACAAAAAATGAAGAGAAAGTCTCTGATTGTTAAATGATCGAAGAAGAAAACTTTTAAAAGTGAGCTGAAATATGATATATTTCAAAAATACTAGGCATTAACTAAGTTAAGGGAAGTTATGTAAGTAAACATGTAAAAGAAAATTGGTGTTAACCATTTTAAATTGGTAAGATAAAGCAGTTCTTTTTGTACAGTTCTGGTACTGAAGCGGAGGGGTACAAATTTTGAAGGGGAACCTTATAGTAAAACATGCAGAAAATAGAAAAAGGATAATTTTGTTGTAGAACATGGGTATTAATTTTAAAATGTTTCTTTAAAATTGTGAACTGAATAAAGATTTGAATTTTAGTTGTACTGAGACTGAAAACACTGATTCTGAGTTTCACAGCTGTGTAAACAGAAGAGTAAGAAAGAGTAGGAGAGGAGAGGGGTTAGATGAATGTTTAAGGCTTTCAAGGGGTCGCATGAGTGTGGCTTTCAATTGAAAAATACTGTCATTTGAGTGCAAAGCCTGCTGAGAACTATTCAAATGATTGTGTCGAAACATGTTGCTCACGTATAGAACCATAAGGAATACTTTAAAACAAACAATTTTTATATATTTGTTAAATGCTCAATTGTTTTAGACTCTGAAAATATATTAAGATTCAATTAACTGCTGTTGCCTAAATAGTATAGTACTAAACAATCTAAATTTTACTTCTGCCGTTATTTTGAGTTTATATAAAAGTGTTGAAGACTCATGGCAACAAATGGAAATATTTCTATAGAGTGAAGCAAGTTATGACTTGTATGGTGTAGCTATACCTTTATATGCTCCTTTACAATGTGAATTTTTTAGTGGAACCATCTTTGAAACTATGATGGACATCCAAATCTTAATTAAGGAGGTTTGCAGCCAAATTAAAATTCCAAGGGAAAAGCAGTACCAGTGATAATATTTTGAAGGTATGGGGAAAATTTTGAAAAGAAGATGAAAACTTGATCATTTTGAAAACTTAGGACTAAAAGTAAGAATAGTGAAACTGGAGTAGTCTTGTTAGTGATTTCTAGATATTTCCTTCTGACATTTGGTTTTTCATCTTGGTACCACAGGCTGAAACCTTGGAGGATCTTCATGAATGGAAGGCTGCGCTTGACAATGCTTTGGCACAAGCCCCAAGTGCCGCTCTTATGATGGGGCAAAATGGTATCTTCAGGAACGATCAGACTGATTCAGTTGATAGTACTTTGGACCAGTGTATGCTCTTCTTTTGTAGAGATGAGATGTTTATGCATATTGCCTAGTGTTTAACTTGCACCATAGGATAGCTCCATAAAACCCAATTTGATATCAGAATTATCAAATTCCTGATCCCCAATTAAATAGATAGTATTACAAAAGCCATAAGCTTTACCTTCTCTTTAAACGATATTGAAAGGATGTGAAAGAATTTATTGATGTGAAGACTACATCGAAAGACTGTTAAAAGTTAGGTAAGAATGTATAGGAGTATAATTAGACCAAGGTTCAGTAGTCAGTAGATCTGTTTTGCTTTAGTATGAGTGAAAAGAACTTCCATATATTACTATGAATATTGAGGATTCTTTTAGTCTTTTTTTCCTAGTGAGATTTTCAAGTTTTCGTTTAACTTCCTTGTATAGAAGGATGATTGTTGAGCATGAACGTATTTTATAGTACTTTAAGGCTTGAATCTGGAACAAGAATTTTTCTATGAGGAATTATATTAATATATTGTTTGTTACTAGGAACATTTGATTTTCTTCATCATTCTCTTAAATACTATAAATACTAAGGATTTTGTTAGGTTTTTTTCTTCTTTTTTGTATTTTTTATTTTTTTCCAGTGGTATTTGGAATTATCGTCTAACTTCCCTCTATAATGGTCTGCTTGATGGCTGATTGTTGAACATTTTATAGTACTCGATGGTATGTATATGGGGCATGGATTTTTCTATGAATATATTGTTTGGTTACTTGGAACATTTGATATTCTTCATCATTTACTCAACAGAAATTTTTGACTTATACAACCTTGGAATGATGATTTTTTTTTTTAAAAAGTTAAAAATAAAGAATGTTGGTCTTTCTAGTTACTGCTTAACTTGGATAAATTGTTCTTTTTGGTTTGGTTTGGTTGGTGTCTTTTTTTTTTTTCACCTCATTGGTATTGTGTTTTCGTATTTCTTTTATAGCGGTGGATAAACAGCCTGTAAAATCTACAGTCATCGGTGCACCAGTTTTGCTTGCTCTAGAAGATGCTGATGGAGCTCCATCCTTTTTGGAGAAAGCTCTAAAGTTTATAGAAGAACATGGTGGGTTATTCTTTCTTCATTATTATTTGTGATATTGTCTTATTTACATTTAACTTAATGGCAATTCCTATTTTAATTTTTAATCTAGTAAAAAAACTATTTCCCCAATTCTATTTTGTGTTAGTGTGTTTAGATATATTCTTTGAATCATCTTGTTCATACCTGTGTTCATCAGTGTATTAAAGAAAATTAGTTATATTCAATGTTGAAATCTTCTTGTAGGACTTTTGAGCAAGTTATATAACTGTGCTTTGTAGCTTTAGTACCTTTTTTGGGTTTTTTGTTTGTTTGTAATCAATTGATAAGTCAGCTGTGCTCTTTTTTTTTTATATATATTTTTTTCCCATTTTTTTGTCAGCAATCACTTAGTAAGACTTATTAGGTATTCTCATACCCAGCCTTCTATATATTCACATAGTTTAAAACATTAAAAAATCCAAGACCTTGTCCATTATTTGTTTTTTATGACTCAGAAATGTGTATTTATCATTTTTTACTTATTAACAGGAGTAAAAGTAGAAGGGATCTTGAGACAAGCTGCAGACGTTGATGAGGTTGAAAGACGAGTTCGAGACTATGAACAAGGTTAGTTTATAAAAATATATTTGTACCCGAAATTCTATTTAACACACTATACATTTGTTAAAGCCAAGTGTTAGGTTGTTTTCTTTTGTTGTTACATTTTGCATCCAAGTTGCAACATGCTAGATTGTCTGGTTGTCCCATTTCAGAACAATATCTTTCCTTGGATGTCACTCTTATACACTGCTTGGAATTTGTACACTTGATATTTACCTACATCAAGATATGTGAAGAATGAAATATTAGTCAATTTGTGCTAATTTTCTTTTAAAAATGAAATTATATTATACCTGTAGCTGAAAAATAATATTTAGGGATAAATGCACTTTAGTACTCTGTAATTTGATAAACTTGCATATTAGGCTTTCAAGTTTCAAATGTATAACATTAAGCCTCTAATTTACATTTTATGCCACATTAGACCCTCAAGTTTCAAGTGTATCACATTAAGCCTTCAATTTATATTCTATATCACATTACGCTCTCAAATTTCAAATGTACCACATTAATCTTCTAATTTATATTTTATGTCATAATAGGGAGCATAGAATGATATTTTAATGTGGCTCAATTTATTGTAGCATAAAATATAAATTGGAAGATTAATTTGGTACACTTGAAATTTGAAGGCTTAATGTGGCATAGAATATAAATTGGAGGCTTAATGTGATACATTTGAAACTTGAAGGCCTAATGTGGCATAGAATATAAATTGAAGGCTTATGTGATACACTTGAAACTTGAAGACCTAATGTGCAAGTTTATCAAACTATATGGTACTAAAGTACATTTATCCGTAATATTTACTACATAGATTCCATGCTGGCTTTGCTACAAGTTAATTTCTATAATAAATTATACCCTTTTTTTTTGGGAGTTGTAATCAAGAATTAGAGATACTTCTCATTTAGATTAATACTTGTATCTGAAATCTTATCATTGGCTAATGCTTTATAATTTAGGAAAAGTTGAGTTTTCTCGTGATGAGGATGCACATGTTATTGCTGATTGTATCAAGGTATATTTTGTTTACAAGATAATGCATACTTCTTCATAAAGGTTATAGTACTCTGGGACGAATATCTTACTTTCTTGATGCTTCTTCAGCATATTATCCGAGAGTTGCCATCTTCTCCTGTCCCAGCATCTTGCTGCAAGGCTCTCCTTGAAGCCTGTCGTGAGTTACTAAAATGCTTGGTTTTAAATGTTTCATCTCTTTCTGATTGAATCGGGATAGTTTAAACTCATGATATGTATTATTCTGTACTATTCAAAAAACGAATTATTGAAAATGTACAGCGCATATACAAAATGCCTAAACATTTATATCCTCTTTTTTTCTTTAAGAAAAACAAAATGGGAAACATCTTATCCTTTTTAATAAGATGATATTTATTTTCATTCATACAATGTCGAGAGCCTTATTTCTTTGACATGGACTTTGACTTTATCCTGCTCATATTATTTATTTACAGTTGGTTTTTTAAATTAATAGAAACTAAAAATATGCTGCTTCTTTTGAAATTTGTACTAATAAATTTGAAGTTATAAATTTCATAATTTGTTCATGTTATATGTTTGATAAGAAATAGTTGCTCCATTAAGATTCCCAACATACCCCCCACCCCTCAACTTGCTCCTTTCTTCTCTTAACCTAGAATCAAGTCCGTCACTGAGCTTTCAACTGATGATTTTCTATTTCAGTTTTTGTTATATGACTCAGTTTAACTTGGTTTGAATGGTATCTCTGAGTTGTCAGTTTTTTGAGAAAACATTTTGGGTGTTCTTACAATATGGAATTTGAAATTACTATGGGGACTGTTATGATATAAATCTTTTGTAATAATGCATAGTGTCTCACTATTTGTCCTTATTTTTTAGTCTTGGCTTTTCTTATGCTCTAAATAATGAATGATTAGGTACTGATCGTAGTATTAGAGTCAATGCTATGCGTGAAGCAATATATGACTCATTCCCAGAGCCAAATCGCCGTTTATTGCAAAGGTAGCTATTACATATCAACTGTTGTTTATGATTATTCAAGTGATTTAGCTTTCAAAAGCATGTTTCCTATTGCTTGTATTTGATAACTAAAATTACTTTACTTATGAACTAAAATTATAAATTCAACATTCATATGCATCATAAGTTGATAAGCTTATAGAGGAAAAGGAATGAGAAATTTAGGCAGCAAGTAGAACATGTTTAATGCAGAGTTCTCATCAGTGTAAACTATGTTTAGAGCCTTTGATTATTTATAATACTAGGTTAAAATTAGACACCAAATACCTATGTGTTTTGAAAGCTGAACTTAAGCAGCATGTTGATGCCTATACATCAAGTTTCTTTGTCAAGTATTATTGTCAGTTATTAAATTTTAAATTTGAGATGACAGGATAGTTGAAAAAATAAATAAATAAAACTTTGTTGTCTCCTAATTGGGATGCTTTTTGCTTTAACTGGTATATGATTACCCTGTTACGTCTGCATGCAACCACTTTTCTGCTTTCCCTGCATTTACTCAGTTTCAGGTAGGTTGGAGAGGGAAAAAATCCCTTTTTTGCTTAAAAGATAATAAAACATTAAGCAGGAAATCTAAGAAACAGAAGTTTTCTATTGGTTCAAAACTTTTTCAATCTATGTTGAAAATGTAGGATAGTGTTACCATCTTCACCGCCATCCAGATCGTATATCAAGAAAAACGAGTATACTTCTGTAAGAATTATCTTGTGGCTATTCCCTGTTTTGATATCAAGTATGAGAATTATATTTTCCTTAATATGCACAACAGTTATAATTTCACTTGCTCTGCCCTTTTGCATTGTTTGGTTTCTTTTTTATTTTTCTCCATAATTAAATGCTTCTTTTTCATTCTCTGTTCAGAATACTTATGATGATGCAAATTGTGTCTTCTCATAAAGCTGTGAATCGAATGAGCTGCTCGGCTGTGGCAGCTTGCATGGCTCCCTTACTTCTACGACCTCTTTTAGCTGGTGATTGTGAAATTGAGAATGATTTTGATGTGGGGGGTGATGGTTCTGTTCAACTTCTTCAGGCAGCTGCGGCAGCTAACCATGCTCAAGCTATCGTTATAACTTTATTAGACGAGTTTGATAAAATATTTGGGGTACATTCAAACCTTTTGACTAGTGTTTATCTGGCTTCCTATTGTTATTTTTCCCACACAAGCACACTTGTACTTGCATATTCCTATCTAATATCAGCTTTGTGATTTAAGGATTTTCTTTAGTAATGTTGCATGAAGTTTTCTTATTTTTCAACTTGGGTGGCTGTTTCTGCCATGTTTCTGTTATTCAATACTATATCTTTTGTTACTTTCACTTTTTCTTTCTACTTTTTAGCTCCATGGATTGCTCATATTTTTGCAGGAAGGTTCTATGTCACCTGATTTGTATGTCAACACAGAGGAGAGTGGAAGTGACACTGAGGAGGAAACTGATGATGAATCCTACGAAGATGATGAAATGACCGAGGAATCAGATATAGAGACAGATGGAGAATTTGAAAATGCTTCCAGTGTAACATGCAGTGCGAGCGGTGATTCCAGAGACAATGATCTGGATGATTATAAGGCTTGTCTCTAACTTTCTGGCTTCAGCATCTACACCAAATCATACAGACGCACTAAGAAAAAGCCTATTTATTAACTCTATTATCTTTTAATGCTACACCTAAATATTTGATAATTTGAAATTTAAAGTTAAATTACATGCTAGTGCGATGTTACCATCTAGTTACTTCTAATATGTATTACCATCATGGATGCTGTTCCTTTCTATGACATGACTTGCAGAGTGAAGGTTCCCATTCTGTGCTTTATGTGCTCTTGTTGTTTATGTTTAGCTGTATCTGAAAGTTCGATGACTTTACATCTCATTAAATTAAGCATTCTTGATAGCTATCTGATAACAAATATTAGGACGCTACTAACAACAAATGAAGGTTATAAGCATATGTTTCTTTCTCTATTCTCCTTATGGCCTTCTCTCCCCATATCTATTTGCTGTCCATTATATGATTCATTGGTTTCTCTGCTGGATTATATTCTTCATATTGATTGTATTTTGGAAGTATAAAGCATGAAGATTAACGATTTAAAAGGGTGCAGGAATTTGAGGGTTCTAGTTCGGGTTCTGAGTCACATGAAATAGGTGATAATCAGAAAGCGAAACGGAGTTCCTCATCAAGTAATACTGAAACTTCACTCCCACAGCATGATGTATTGAGCAGAGAGAATGAATCGACTCAAAGTACTAATAGTTCAGTGGCACTGGCTAATAAGTCCGCTGAAATAGTAGAAGATACATCCGTGCAAATAAGTTCAGTTCCTAAGTCAAGTGGTCCATCCTCATGCATGCAAAAATCAACAACAATCTCCAATGGACCTATCCAAAGTGCAAGGCCTAAAACTGTTTGGGGACGCACCTCTGTGAGTACATTACTTCTTTTCTAAATATCAATTTGGCTTTTTGTGGCCTTTTGTTATTGTTTATCTTTCCCTATATTTTGAAGCTGTACTAACTTTAACCAAGTAAGGCCCTTGAATTTTCATTTATTATATATGTTAGTCAACATTTTTATGTCTATATATCCTTACCCTGAATCTTTCTTCTTTTTTTTGTTTTTTGTTTTTTGGGGGTGTGTTGGAACTTGAGCCAGGCAAAGAAGAACCTTTCTATGGAGTCCATTGATTATCCAATTGATGATGAGTATGTGATATTATATTGACTGTGTAGAGCTACTTTAGCTTGTATTTTAAGTAAAATGCTTCTTTACTTCTGCATCTTCCTCAGTGTCATTGGACACATTGTTACATATTTCACTCTCCTAATGCAGGTAAAGAGTTGGTTGAATACTTCGTTTCATTGTATTTTGGGTAAAATTTATGTTTGTATCTGTTACTGATAGCAAGCATAAAATATAGAAGATGGAGATGATGCCCACTTGATCAATACTTATAAATAACAATGCATACAAGGACAATCATCAAACTGTATGAGTTTACAATCATCTAGCTAGGCAGAAATGCTGTTAAAAAGATTGTTAAAATATTAGGAAAAGTATTTCATTCTTTTCTTTCATTTCTTTTTCTAAGATAAATATAGGTCTTCGAAGATATGTTGGAGAACTAGAATCTGCCATTTTGGTTTCATTTTAAGTGCCAAGGAGTTCTGATTAGGGATTTTAATTTGTTGTCAATTTATTTGTAGGCTTCATAGACAGTTCTTTTAAACTTGACTTGCATTTTAAAATTAAAAGAATCTCTCCTAACTTCGACTTTTTTGTTTTCTGACAAAAATAACTAAATAATAAAAAATAAACAAAAATAAAATTATAACCAGTCCTATTTCAGACTACATTTCATGCTATGTTTTGGCTTTAGAAGCAATTTTTTTTTTATATTGTTACCTCTATCATTCATATTGTATGGCACAATGAATGCTAATTGTTATGACACATAACCCCAGTACATGGAGTTGTATGTTATCTACAGCATTTGTCATTTATGAATAAGGGTGCAATTAGACTTAGCATCTGATGCAATGATTAACTTGGATGTTTGATAAACTTTTGAAGGGCTGAAATCAAGAGGCTTGAGGTCACTAAATCCGAGTTAGAAATCAGAATTACTGAAGAAGTAAGGATCTTCTCTTCTCCACCTACCCTTTTACGAAGTAAGGGAAACTTACACAAACAATTATTTTTTTCTGTTATAGGCTCAAGAGAATTCAGTTCTGCAAGCGAATCTAGAAAAAAAGAAGACCACTTTGCATCAACGACGTTTAGCTCTTGAACAGGATGTAAGTTATATATTTAGAATATGTCTCCTGATTTATCTAACAATAACTTTTCTTTTTCACATCAAAATTGAATTAGAAATTGGTGAAATATTTGAGCTCAATAGCTAGAAAAGTAAAGATGGATATTATGTACCAACATGTATTTAACTAAAGCACAAAAGGCAGATTTTGTAGTGGTTACTCTCTCTCTTCTTCTTTTTTTTTTTTTTTAATTTGTTTTAATTTTTTTCCTGTTTCAATGAATCAAGTGGTTATTTTTATTAAAATTTAATTGCATCAACTAGTTTGATGCTTGCAGGTAAATGTAGAGATATTTTGAAGTCATTGCCTTGATGATGAAAATTTTAAAATCAACATCAGTATTAAATGGGTTTGCAGGTGGCAAGACTACAGGAACAGTTGCAAAAGGAGAGAGATTTGAGGGTAGCTCTTGACGCAGGACTTAAAATGTCTCCTGGGAAATTACCCAATTTAACCGCTGTTGATGAGAAGGTTAGTTTTCCTTTATTTGACCAGTATTATATAAAAATATTTGGTCATGTAATAAACGTCTAACCTGCAAATGTGCTAAAGACAAAAGCAGAGATAGAGGAAATTGCTCAGGCAGAGACAGAAGTCATCAATTTAAAACAGAAAGTCCATGATCTTGGGACGCAACTCAATCATCAGCGGGATTATCAAGGGAAACTGTAAGATTTTTGTTTGCATGGATATATATATATCCCCTTTATTCTATACTATTTAAAAAAGTTATCAATTATAGGTCCTATGTCAAGACAATTTTAGCTCTTCTTATTACTTTCACATTTTCCAATATCAGAGACATGGTAGGATTGAGTCTTGATGTTTTCACTTTTGGGTTGGTGCTTTATAACAGGTTAAATCATCTTTCGTGAACATATTTTATTTGTGTTTGTCGAATTGACTTGATATACGTAGGCCATTAACTAGTAGTTTAAGTTTTCAGGATTAATGGTAACTCAATATGGTATCATAACCAAGTTGTTAGTCTGGCAGTTGTGTTGACTTAATATGCATAGTTAGGACTCAGCGTAAGTTTAAGCTTTTGATTAAATGTTAATTTATTAATTTTTAATACTTAATGTTCTTTTCTTTTAAATTGGGTACAGGAAGGAAAAACAGAAGGATGGTGAATCCCCTTCAAATTTTGAAAGGTCAAGAAGTAAGGTAAGTTTAAATTCGTATCAAAGTTAGTTGGTTGAGATGGTCTGACTTGTATATTTATACACAACTTTTGCATCTTGTATGAACAATTAGAAGTATTTTTGACTGTCAGTACTATAAACTTATCAAATCCTCTGGAGGTGAATCAGAAGCAGTCTTATTGGAGATTAACTGTTGGATGGATTCCACTAAGTAGATCAAGCTTGGCATTTTAATATCTAGTTAGTAAATGCATAGGTTCATATCTAGAATATATTATCTTTTATACAGACCTATAATACGGGAGTGAATGGCTAAACTGATGAAGAAATATCTAAGATTCAACTCGTGATAAATCTTAGAAGGATTTATAGATTAAAACCTACAATATATTTAATTTTTTTCAGACTTATAATTTGGGATTCAAATGGGTAATGATGATGTTGTAATTTTGCTATAATTGAATCCAATAGAAGGGTTCAAATAACAATGGAAACTTTTATATTAAACAATTTGGCAAGTTGATAATTAGATAAGAAGTGGTCATTACAAAAGAAAATGTAGGTGTTAGTGTGTTTGTGCTGGCTTAATATATATAGTTTGGGCTAACTTCCAAACAACTTAAGCTTGTGGAGTTGCTAGTATTCATGGTATTAGAAATTGAGTTATCTATTTGTTCTTTTTTTGGAATCCTGGTGGCAACTGTTTCTAGTAATTTCTCAGTTGTGGACATCTTAGGTCCAAATTGTTTTCTAGTTATTGTTCATGTCATTTGCATTAGCTTCACATATATTGTTGAGCCTAGTTCCAACTTTCTAGTAATTTATATTTGTTGACTGTCCATTTGTAAGCTTCGATATACATAATTAGGTCCATTTTTAAATAGTAATCCTTTGGTATTAATCACATAATAATAAGGGTTCATGGTAATTTAATAATAGCCACAAAAAGATCCTAATCAAATAAGGCTATTTCATGGTTTCCGTGGATCTTGAAGCGTATTTTTTAGCTTGATCCTCTTTTTAGGTGACTAAGCCAAAGGGAATGAGAATCCAATCTGTTAAAAAGCTATTTCTTCTATAAGTAAGATGCATCTTTTGTTGAATTATTGCTGGCTGTGATACAACAGGAATCTCAATTAGGTGGAACGGAAAATGAGAGTGAGTGGAAGTTAGAATCAACATCCTTATCACATAAGCAACCACCTCAATACCAGCAAGTAGATTCTTTACGTGGAAACAACTACCAATCTGCTGGGGTTCCTGCAGATTCTTCAACCACACATCCAGCAGGAGCCAAACATACTGGTTCAACCCACTCTCACTCCAAGAGGGGTAGTACAAAGGGTGAGGTATGTTTCTTATTTGTGACCAACAGCTCAAGTATTTTATCCTTCAAGTCTCTCAAGTTTACATAGCAGCGCTTAATCTCGAATTTTTTATTGTGGTTTATGTCTGCTCATATTGCTGCACTGTTTATTTTGTTGCATGAAAAGTAGCATATTTTTATTTTCAATTAACCAATGATGATTTGGTGTATTATTGTTAATTATTTTCAGGGATACTTCTTATTCTTTATAATAGCACTTTCTAGATGTTTTATTTGATTATTACCTGATTTGTTGATTGCTTGATTACTTGCTGTTCTTTGTATATGTTAGAATTTTGCTTCATTTGCTTAAATTGTCTTGATGGCCTCAAATATTAAACACCTCTTCACCTGCACAACAGGGATCGAATTCCACAACTTCTGCACTGACAAAGTTGACAACCCGACTAAATTTTCTGAAGGAGCGGCGTAGCCAAATAGCAAATGAACTGCAAAACTTGGACAAAGGCCGAGGTCAACCTGTCCAAAACCTGGAAAAAAGTAGAGATTCTCTACAAAACCCAGATATGTTTCAAGGATTAGAACAAAATGCTGAAAGGGGTAGAGAAACAGATGGGATGGGATCAGAAGGTCAATCATTTCAAAATCCAGAAAAACTTAGAAAGTCGGAGAGTCATTCACTCAACTATGCTGACAGAGGAAAAAGATCAGAAGGGCAAAATCAGCCCAGCCTGGGCAGGGGATTATCAGAAGGCCATATTTCTGTTGATGCAGACAAAGGTCAAATTGTAGAGGGTCAACCTTACGTTTCTCCTCCAAAGCCAAGCAGATGATACAATGTGTGATTTCTCTATATTTTTGTTTATGCACATGGAATCACTTATTTCGCAACTAAATACGTTGACAAATAATTATAGTGCTTAGAAGATGAGGAAGATGTTTGTTATGCTGCGAAGTTGAGTTCGATGCCACAATCAAAGTAGAGGCTGAAGTCCCACCCCACTGCTCAGGATGTACAGATCGACCATATCTTCGATGTAAACTGAACTATTTATTAACTTACTGAATTTTTGTGCTGGTCAGAAGCGAAGCAGAGTTGGTTTTTATGCCCCCTACATGGTTAATGCAGTATATAATTTTTGGTAGTTTGCTTGAGTTAAAGTTGGACAACAAATACAATATTCGCCCCAACATCATGCATCTTAATCAGATAAAAGCAAGCAAGGAGGAACCACTTAGATTGGTGATTGTTTGGGAGATACCATTTTCATATTGTTTATTTTTTCCCAGGACATGGTTTTTGTTGATCAACAACCATACCTCAAATGGAAATGGATGCGAGTTCATTCAACATGGCATGGAAATACCATGCGAGACTGGAAATAGGGAAAGCTTAAAAGATGATAGATAATAATGATTATACACTCTCCCTTTTTTTCCCCCTTCTTTTTTTCTTTTGGTTCCTTATCTGCATGATAGGATTTTAGCTCTGTGCTGGCAAAAAAATTATTTTTGGGGCTATAGAATGGAAACTGAGTTTGAATGTATAGTTGCATAAATTTGTTCATTAAAGTGAATTTCATTAAAAGAGTATACTAATAAGCATTACAAATTGCTTTTCTTGCTCTTACAAATCAAGAAGAGAATATACTAATATTAGTTATTATTTGACTTTAGGCAAATTCAACTATATTAAATTATTATATGTTGTGGGCATTTCTGCCAATAGCTTTGGGTCCAACATTATTGTTATAAGCCCACTATCTTTATTTATGGGGTAGTAAAGTAAAGACTCAATCCAAGTGTGGTGGGCCAGATAATTATACCTAAGGCTTGATAAGGAAGAGGCTAGGTGTCAATTATCTAAAAAGGAGTTCTTAACTTTTAATCCTAGCCATCCAAAGGTAAAATAAATAGGAAAAATTGGGGAAATACAGGGGATCAGTTTTTCATTAGCACAAAACCCTAGGAGCCGTCAAATCCTCCCTTTCTACCAACCCCTACCTACCTTTTCTCTTTTCCTAGGGCCTCCCTCACGGCAACTCCCATTTCCCTTGGTAACTGAAACTATTTTGGTCTCAATTTTGACATTTTTCAGCAGTTATTCAACCTATTTTGACCAATTTATTGAAGAAAAATACCCAAGCACTGTTCATCTTCTACAGAGCCCCCCAAAAATCACCCAGACCCGATTTTCCTCTTTTTTCTCCCCCTTTTTTTTTTCCTTACTATTTCTTCCCCTCTCACGTTATTTAAATTCTTTGCCATTGACAATGAAGCTCTGGACTGACTTCAGCATCGGAGGGGGAACGCCGGCCACTACACCGGTGCCCCTCTGACCGAATTTTCTCCATTTTTGCAGGTTTGGAAAGCTCAAACAGGGGATGAAAAATCGCCACAACATTTTGGCGCCATCTGTGGGAATCATTTTTCCTTTTTTATTTCATGTTTGTGGTTATTTTTCATCTTTAAAAATTTTCCATTTTTGTTCTTGTTGTACCGGTTGTGTTTCCTTTTTTCCCTATTTCTTGTTTCCAAAGCTGCACTTCGGGTGAGTGAGTTTGTGAGGGAATCTGGCTTTTCGTTTTATTTTAGCTTGTGTCTCTTGTGCTTGAGATTTGCGGTTGCTCATTTTGCATCTAGTTTTTAGTTTATTTTTTCCTGTTTGAGCTCATTTTTTGAGTGATTCATGGTACTGTTTGGTTGAAGAAAAAAAAAACAAAGAAATTTTTTTTTTGCCTCAGCACCCAGACAGACAACCAGAGCTGAACCTAGCTGGACCTAGCCGAACTTGGTTGAGCCTAAACCTATACCGAGTTGAACCTAGAGTTGAACCTGAACTGGTACCGAGCTGAACATGAAGCTGAACCCGGAGCTGAACCTGGAACTGAGAATGGAGCTGAACTTGAGAAACATGCCGGACACCTACTTGGAGCAGCAAGGTACGCTGGACATGGCAGAACCCTATAGCAGAGGAGCCAAAGGCAAGAGGCCTATGGGAACTAACTCCGTTCCGAACCAAGGAGCTGCAACCCTAGCGTTTGAGTTTGCCGCAGCACCCTCATAAGCGTTGCCGCCACCTCGGAGGTGAAGTGAGAGGTGAGTAGCTCAGCGCTCAGAGCGAGCCAGAATTTCAGACCTGGAGAACCGGATGAAGCAGCTCGTTAGCTTGCTCGAACACCAGCAGCAGACCAACCATGAGCCCGGTTCCCAGACCCGGAGGAGCCCAGCTCCAGTAGACTCTCCACGACTCTGTGTTGACCCTCAGACCCGTGGAGACGGGGGAGTACAGGATGTGGAGCTAGGAACTCAAGCTAGAGACCCGCACAGCCAAATCCAAGTAAAATCTGGGCCATCGAGAGCTCACTTGAGGCCACCTCCCTAGGAGAGGAGGAACCCCTCATGGAATTACCTATCCCCGGTGCGCCGGCAGCCAGGCGCTGAGCGGGGTAGCTCTTGGGCGAGGTCTGTGAGCGACGCTTTCTCCTCACCGAATGATGGTTTAGACCTCAGCAACCTCAGAGCTTCTCTCAATGCTAGAAGACGGGCACGGGAAGAGCAGGAACGGGTGGAGTCCCGAGGTGAGTGTAGAAAGCGAGCTGAGCAGGAGCTAGAAGAAGAGAGAATGCTCATCCGATTTAAGGAGAGACAGAAAATCCGAGTAGAGGAGAGGCAACGGATCCGGGCTGAAGAAAAACAGAGAATTGAAGTGGAAGAAAGTTAGAAATTGGAGGCAGAGATGGAGAGGACAGAAGCTGAGGAGAGATCAAGAGCTGAAGCTGAGAGGAGAAAGCTGGCGGATGAGGCTGAGAGGATGAGGCTGGAAGACGAAGCGAATATGAGGTTCCATAGTGAACGACAGTACCAAGCCCTACACCCTCAGCCCTATGTTTTTGCACTTGGGCCAGGACAAGAAACTTCACCCTTTGGGATAGGGATCCGGTGAGCTGACGTTCCAAAAGACTTCAAAATGCCGAATGTTGGGAGGTATGAAGGCAAGGCAGACTCGGCAGAACACCTGGGAGCCTACAAAGTATGGATGGAATTCGAGGCTGCTGAAGACGCCATTAAATGCCGAGCATTCCCTTTAACTCTTGGAGGAATAGCGCGAACCTGGTTCACCAGCCTTCGCCCCAGCTCGATTAATTCCTTTAGCCAGCTGGAGAGTGCTTTTATGGCACAGTTCATAGGAGCCAGGCCGGTGAAGAAGCCGCCATCCCATTTGTCATCCATAGTGCAAGGGGAAGGCGAATCCTTGAAGGCGTATGTTCAAAGATTCTCAGATATGATGATTCAAATAGAGGGTTGCACCGATGACAGAGCAATGCAAGCCATGCAAGATGGAGTTCGCGATGAAGACTTTATTCGAACCATAGCTAAGAACCCGCCGTGAACATTCTCTGAGATGTTAGTCGAGGCCCATAAGCACATCTCCGCAAAAGAGATAATTCTGTCCAGGAGGAACTTAAACCGAGGTGGAGGAAGAGATAGAACCAATGCTAGGAAGAACCAAATGAGCACTCCTCCACGGAACAATAAAAGGAGTTATGAAGAGATGAATCTAGCCCCCCGCCCACCTAAAAGCAAGTTCGATAGGTTCACCCCCTTCAACACAACCCGTTCAAAATTGTTGATGCAAATTGAAGGGAATAACCTCTTGAAGAAGCCTTCCCCGATGAGGTCATGACAGGACCCGCCTCGGAAATCCCTCCGGATTTCCCGGAGAGGCCCCACCTGAGGAAGATTCCACCAGAACCCCTCGAGGCAACCGACAGAATCCTCCTCCGAAAGGGGTAATAATCAAATAAACAAGTAAACAATAATGGGACGAATAGTAAATAAGATATGAACGAAAAGTAGATAAAAATAAGCACCATAATAAATTAACGAGTCATAATGAATAAATACTCGGTTTTGTTGCAATTTCCGGCGATCCAGGTGGTTTCACGGCGAATCACCGGTGGGGAAAGGAAGAGGAGGTTGCCGGCTTCAAGTTTCGTGTTGGAGCCGGTCCGATCAGGTGGCGGAAACAGCCGTTACCGGCGGAAGAAATGAGGCGCGGGGGTGGCGGAAGTGACGCGGGTAAGGTCTGGAAATTTCCAGACTTGGCCAAAATTTAAGGATGCAGACAGGGGCATTTTCGTCCTTTTTAGTCCAGTCTCAACCAAATTACCAAATTGCCACTCACACAAATTTAACTATAACTTCTCGGTCTTAACTCCGAATTAAGCGTACTACTAGTCCACGGACTCGTATCGACTAGCTCTTCGCAATAGTACCAAAGTCAAAGCAAAAATATAACCACACAAAAAGTCAACTCCGAGCCCACTCAAGGTCAAACTGGTCAAACTTGAAAATTTTATTATTTTTCTCGAAACGGGATGTTACAGGTCACCATTCAAGTTTAGGAACAAGAACAAGTATTGCAGGTACCACAGGGATTATGGACACACCACGAAGGAATGTTTTGAACTAAAAGATGAAATTGAAGCCTTAATCCAAAGAGGACAGCTGAAGGAATTCTTGGCCAAAGCTGCGAGACCTAATGTTCCAGCCCCTCCGAGGCAGGAGGATGTTGGAAGAGGAGAAGCGCCTTCACCACCATTACACCTGGGTAACGTACTCCGGAACGTGAAGACAATCATGGGCGGACCAGGAGTCGGGGGTGAGTCGAACCGGTCCAGAAAGGCATATGCAAGGGGTGCAAAGGACTTTGATGTACATCACGAGGTGAATTGCACTTTCAGACCCGCGAAGGTAATTCAAAGAGAGAGTTTCTCTATAACGTTCACAGACGAGGAGGCGATGAGAATCCAGCACCCACATGATGATGCGATTGTGATAACGGCTCAGGTGGCTAAACACATAGTATATCGAATGTTGATCGACAATGGGAGCTCTGTGGATGTCTTGTACATATCAGCTTTCGACGCGATGGGCCTGAAGAGAGAAGTCCTCAGACCAGTGCAAACCCCACTCATGGGATTCGCAGAAGAAACTGTTTTCCTTGAAGATTCTGTTGAGTTACCTCTCACCGTTGGAGAAGCCCCGAATAGGTCCACCATCCTTGTGAACTTCTTGGTGGTACAATCAGCTTCGGCATACAATGCTATCTTGGGGAGGCCAGCCCTTAATGCCCTGAGGGCAGCAACATCAACCTACCACTTTATGATTAAGTTTCCAACCGAAAGGGGAGGCATTGGCTTGGTATGAGGAGATCAATATGAATCAAGGCAATGCTACGCTACAGCTCTCTGAGGGAAGAATGCCCACGCCGAAACATTGCCCATCTTTTCGACCTCCGGGCAGTGATGTCCCGAGCCACGTGACGAGAAACTCAATCATTTGATCCAAACCCAGTTCTCTGAGCAGAAATGCTCAGAGCCAGCATCGTCCTCTGAGCATCGACCCCCAAGTAGAAATGCACTGGGCTGACACAGGACTTGACATTACGGAGGAGATCATCAAGGCAATAAACATCCTCCGAGCATAAATGCTCCATGCCACCTCTCGGAGAAGTTACTTCACCAGCACCACCTGGCTTGAATGAAGAGAGCACTTTCCTAGCTCCTAAACCTAGTGCGGAGCTTGAGAGTAACGACTTATCAATGATGGAAGTGGAGACGACCAAGGAAGAGCTCTTAGAAAGAGAGGTGGAAGATGGAAGACAAGGGATGTTTCGAGGAGAGCCGGTGGAAGAGCTTACGAGCATCCAACTTGACCCAGAAGACCCAACGAAAACCACAAGGATTGGTACGATGCTCACCTCGGAGCTGAAAGAAGCACTTGTGGAGTTCCTAAAGGATAACTCTGATGTTTTTGCATGGTCACACAAGGACATGCCCGGAATTGACCTGGAGGTGATGGTGCACAAGCTGAATGTGGATCCCAGCTTTAGGCCGATCAAGCAGAAGATGAGAACTTTCAATCCTGAGAGATATGAAGCAATCAAAAAAGAGGTGTAGAAACTTTTGAAGGCAGGACTTATCAAAGAGGTGGTATACCTCACCTGGTTGGCAAACGTAGTACTGGTAAAAAAAAAGTAGTGGAGAGTGGCGAGTATGCGTGGACTTCACTGGCTTGAACAAAACATGCCCAAATGATAGCTTCCCGCTACCCAAAATCGACCAGCTGGTGGACTCGACAGCAGGAAGTGAAATATACAGCTTCTGTGATGCCTTCTCAGGGTACAATCAAATTGGGATGCACCCTGATGATCAGGAGAAGACGACCTTCATCACCAACCTCGGCCTGTATTGTTATAAAGTGATGCCATTTTGGCTGAAGAACGCAGGAGCCACCTACCAAAGGCTGGTAAATAAGATGTTCACTGACCAAATAGGGAAGACAATGGAGGTCTACGTGGACGATATGCTAGTGAAGAGTGTGAAGGCAACCCATCATCTAGATCACTTGGGAGAGATGTTCAATGTCCTGAGAAAACATAATATGAAGCTTAACCTAGCGAAGTGTGCTTTCGGGGTATCTTTAGCAAAATTTTTGGGCTTCATGATGAACCAACGCGAAATAGAGGCTAACCCCGACAAGATCAGAGCAATTATGGAAATGACTTCTCCACGGAAGGTGAAGGATGTCCAGAGGCTTACGGGAAAGGTAGCCGCCCTCAACCGATTCGTCTCGAGAGCTATCGACAAATGTCCCCCATTCTTTAAAATCCTTAGAGGCGCTAAGGATTTTGTCTGGACTGAAGAGTGCGAGGAGGCTTTAGCCCAGTTAAAAAGGTATCTAAGCATGTCACCACTACTCTCTAAACCCATCTGTGGAGAGACTTTGCTCCTGTACCTGGCAGTATCAGAGACAACAGTAAGTGCAGCCCTCATACGGGAAGAAGGCTCAGCCCAGCTTCCAGTTGACTACATCAGAAAGGGCATGGTGCAGGCGGAGACGAGATACCCCAGCATTGAGAAACTGGCCCTAGCCCTGGTCACATCTTCAAGGAAGCTGAAGCCCTACTTTCAGGCGCACTCGATCACAGTGCCCACAAGTTATCCTCTAAGGCAGGTGCTCCAGAAGCCAAAGTCATCTGGGAGATTAATCAAGTGGTCTATCGAGCTGGGGCAGTACGAAATATCTTACAAGCCTTGTACGGCAATAAAAGCTCAGGCGGTAGCTGATTTCATTGCCGAATTCACCATCTTGGAAGAAGAAGAGGTAGATGCCTCAGGAGTCAATATCGAGGGGAATGGTGCCTAGCCCGCGCAATTTTGGACCTTACATGTAAATGGGTCATCCAACGACCTAGGTAGTGGAGCAAGATTTATTTTGACAATGCCAGCCCCTGATCATGTCAAGCTCGAGTACGCACTTAAGCTCGGATTCAAAGCATCCAACAACGAAGCTGAGTACGAAGCTCTAATTGCTGGACTCAACATGGCAAAATCTATGGGATCTCGGAGGCTACATATCTACAACAACTCACAACTGGTGGTGAGGCAGATCAGTGCAGAATATCAAACAAAGGGAGTGAACATGAAAAGCTATCTAGAAGTGGCCAAGGGGTTGTTGAAGGGATTTGAAGAATATAGTATAACCCAAATACCGAAGGCTGAGAATTCAAATGCTGATTCACTTGCAAAGCTGGCGTCGGCTACCGAATTGGAGCTCATGCACACAGTACCTGTAAAGACTTTGAAGCAGCCCAGCATCTTCGAAAGGAGGCAATAAGTGAACTTGGTTAAAGAAGGGCCGAGCTGGAGAGACCCTATCGTCAAGTTCCTAAAAGATGGTACGTTGCCTGAAGATAAACTGGAGGCTAAAAGACTGAAATATAAATCACCTTGCTACTTTTTGATTAGCGGAGTTCTATACAAGCGGGGCTTCTCATTGCCATATTTGAGATGCCTGGGAGAAGAAGATGAGGATTATGTTCTGAGAGAGATCCATGAAGCCATCTGCGGAAACCATGCAGGGGGCCGATCACTGGCACATAAGATAATCCGCCAAGGCTACTACTGGCCAACCATGCAGAGAGACACAAAAGAATTTGTGAAAAAATACGACCCATGCCAAAGGTTCACAAACGTATAGAAGAACCCTCCGGAGCCGCTCACGTCCATTGTGAGTCCATGGCCATTCGCTCAATGGGGACTAGATCTCATTGGCCCACTCCCGACAGGACGAGGCCAGGTGAAATATGCAATCGTTGCCATTGATTATTTCACCAAGTGGGTACAAGTTGAGCCTCTGTCAACGATCACGGAAGCTAAAACTTCAAGCTTCATCTGGAAGTCAATCATATGTCGATTTGGAATACCTCACACCATTGTCACATATAATGGGAGGCAATTCGACAATAAGAATTATAAGGACATGTGTTTGAACCTGGGAATCAAGTCGGCATTTTCTTCACCTTTCCACCCATAAGCAAATGGCCAGGTTGAAGTTGTGAACAAGATCATCAAGCACAATTTGAAGACTCGCTTGGACAAGTGTAAAGGTGCCTGGGCCGACAAGCTCCCAGAGATCTTCTAGGCTTACCGAACGACCCCGAGAACCGGAACCGGATAGACACCTTTCTCTTTAGCTTTTGGAACTGAGGCTGTCATCCCGGTTGAAATAGGGATGCCCAACCTTCGAACCGTACACTTCCAAGTGGAGGAGAACGAAGGACAGTTGAGGCTTAACTTGGACTTAATAGAAGAAAAAAGGGATTTGGCTCGAATGCGAGCAGCCGCCTACCAGCAACAGTCGGCTAGGTACTACAATTCGAGGGTCAAACAGAGAATGTTTAGACCTTGTGACGTAGTCCTGAGGAAGGTCACAATGAATACTAAGGAGCACGGAGTAAGAGTGATGGGACCGACCTGGGAAAGTCCTTACCAAGTGAAGAAGGTGGTCCGACCTGGAGCATACCAATTGGAAGTGGATGGGAAAACACTTGCCCACCCTTGGAATGCGGAACACTTGAAGATTTATTTTCAGTAATCAATGTAAAAATTTCTTTTGAGCGGTGTACATGTCGTGATTATCAATGAAGTGGAGTTTAATTTCTAAATACAAGTGCAAACACACATTGTAATTATCAACGAAAAGTTAGGCTAAAAGTTATATTAGGGGGCTGGGTCCCCCAGAGGCTGAGGGCTCCTCGAGCTCAGCTCGGATCGACCAAGAGCTGGATGCCCGCTGAGCACAGCTCAGTTTGGACCAGGGGCTGGGTTCCCTAGAGGCTAATGGCTCCCCGAGCTCAGCTCGGACCGACCAGGAGCTGGATGCCAGCTGAGTAGCTCAGTTTCGACCAGGGGGCTGGGTCTCGTAGAGGCTGATGGCTCCCTAAGCTGGGTCGGAACAATAATTTTTAATTGTTGAATAATTTTATTTTATTTTTTCCTTTATAGAGCACCTAATTTAAAAATTCACCATATAAATGCTCATAAGCTCTCTTTTTTTGGTAAACAAATGCTCATAGGATCTTTTCTTTTTTGGTACTCAAATGCTCGTAAGATCTTTTTTTTTCTTTGGGTAAACAAATACTCACAAGATATTTATCATTTCAAACTTGGATATATATTATATGAATGGAATATAATAATTATAGTAAATTTATTTTCTTGAAAGTTTGTTTAGTTAAAACTAAGAGTGGGCATTGGTTCAATTTGGTCTGTTTTTATATTTTTTTTTTGCAAAACAAAATGAATCAAACAAATAAGAAAAACCAAAGCGAACCGACTTGATGATGGTCAATTCATTCTTGAATTTTTCACTACACTGAGATACTGTTTGGAGACACTAAATAAAAAACATTTTTGAACAAAGCATCTCAAAATATGAAAAAATACAACATTTTCATATAAGTGTGCTAAATAAGGGGTGGCTTTGGAATTTTGGGACGTTTTACTTAAACAGCATATTGCAAAATATTAGATACCAAATGATGAGACTTTAATAAAGCATCCTTTATCGATGATGCTATAATAAAGCATCGCCTATCAGAGACACTTTCTCAAAAAAGAATGGCAAAAATTGCAATGCTTATTTGCAATGCATCGTTAAAGTTTCAAAGAAAAAGGACGGTTTCCAACCGCATTGCTAAATGGTGACGATTTACTTACATAGTGTCACAAAGTATCAAACAAACAAGGACGTTTACCAAAAGCATCTCTAAAAATTAAATTAGTCGTGATGCTTTTCTAAATAACAAGCAAGTGTTTCGAGGAAAAATGATGCTTCACTAAGTCATTGCCTATTTGTGACACTTTATTTACATAGCGTCATAAAATTTTCAAAATAAAAGGATGTTTAACAAAAGTATCGTAAACATTAAATTAATTTCGATACTTTTATGGGAAGCGTCACAATATTTAGACAAACTAATGAAATTGTCACTACAAATTACAAAATTGAGTCGCTAATTTACCAATATGAGACACCTTTTGTCTTAAGTGTCGTCTTATGTTTGACCATTGTTTTATGTAAACCAATAGGCTTTAAAACCACTTACTATTTGTATATTCACTTACCTTTCCCATTTATTTATACTATTTTCATCTCTTCTACAACTCAATATTTACTATGTATTTTGTATTTTCTTTTTCCTTGCAACTCCTTCGAAATACTTTTGATGATGATGATCGTCTCTAGTCTTCAACTATAGCTAAAATTGTTTCAAAATACGTATAGAGAAGGAAACGTCTATGAGTTCCTTCTTTTCTCAATGTTATTATTGATATTATTATTTATAATGTTAAGGAGCAAGAAATTAAATTTGAAACATTAAAAAAAAATTGAAAAAAAATTGAACAAAAAGGCAACACTTTTGTAACGTGTCATAAAAATTATTATTAGTGTGGATTTAGCATGGTAAATCATGTGATCAATATGATGTTGGTACATCTTCACAATTTGAGAATTTTGATGTAATATTTGATGAAGACGACAATTCTAGTGCTGATAGTGAGGAAGATGTGGCATTTAATAACATAGAAATGATCAATGTTGCCTTTCATAATAAACTTATAGAAGATCCTAATGCATTTAAAGGATTGTTAAAAAATACAGAAAAACTTTTGTATCTAGGTTGTACTAAATTTTCCAAATCAGCTTTAGTCAAACTATATAATCTGAAAGCCAAATATGGACATTTTGAGAAAAAATTTAACGTATTGTTGAAGTTGCTATTTTAGGTGATGCTACTGTCTGATAATGTTTTGTCAACATCCATGTACACTCTTAAAAAGACTTTGATTGCATTAGGCATGGAGTATGAGAAGATACACGCATGTCTTAAACATTATATTTTGTTGAGAAAGCAGAGCATAGCTTATGCCCTAAATGTGGATCATCTAGGTAGAAAAAGATCAAGTTGGAACTGTTAGCAGAATTCCAACTAAGGTTTTGTGGTACTTTTTAATTGTTCCATGTTTTAGAGAAATGTTTTGTAGTCGAGAAACAACTAAGAATTTGACATGGCACTAAAAAAAAAATGCAAATGGGCAAAATGCAACACCCATCGGATTCTTTTTCTTGGAAGTTGGTTGACCGTCTATGGCTAGAATTTGCAATAGAAGATAGAAATTTGAGACTTGAGATTGTAGCTGATGGAATAAATCACACAGTTTGCAGAGTAGTAAGTATAGTGGTTGGCCTGTAATCACAGTTGTATACAATTTTCCTCCTTGGTTATGATCACAGAAAGTAAGTTATGATGTTACTGCATTTGATTTCTTGATCAAAACAACCCGATCCAAAGATCGATGTATCCTTGGAACTGTTAATTGATGATCTAAAAAAGTTGTGGGATAAAAGTATCATAGCCTTTGATGCTTATCGTCGAGAGGATTTCACTTAAGGGCAGTGCTACAATGGACTATAAATAATTTTTATGCTTATGGAAACTTTTTTGGTCATGTAATGAAATGATATTATGCTTGTCTGATCTATAATGAAAACACCTTTGGTGATTGGTTGAAACATGCTTCAAAAGTGAGCTATCTTGGGCATAGGACATTTCTTCCTCTAAACCATCTCTACAGAACACAAAAAATGTTTTCAAACTGTTTCAAGAGTTTGGAGCGCCTTTGATACCATTGATTGGATAGGACATCTTAACTAAGCTTAATTCAAACAATTTTGATAAGATCAATAAAGGAAAAACAACATGTGGTTATGATGAAAGTTAGAAAAAAAATCAATATTGTTTGAGCTACTGTACTATAAATCTCCAAATTTACGGCATAACTTAGATGTCATGGATATTGAAAAAAATGTATATGAGAGTGTAGTTCGTAAGTCATTCAATATTCCTGGTAAGACAAAGGATGACCTTAATGATAATAAATATGAAGTAAGGATGGGTTTGTGGACACAAATCTCCCTTGTGGTTCATGGAAAATGAACCTTGTTACCTTTTGTCTGCTATAAATTGTCAAAGAAAGAGAATAAGTTTGGCAGATTGAAAGTTTAATACGGTTACTCTTCAAATTTAAAAAATCTCGTTTCCATGGATAATTTGAAGTTGGTGGCATGAAATTTTATGATTGTCACATATTGGTGCAACAATTATTGTCTTTTAAAATCTGATCAGTGCTTCCTAAAAAAGTTCGACATGCAATTGATTTATATAATAAATATGTACCTAAAGAAGTAATTGATTTATATAATAAATATCAAATAGGGTTAGATGCAATTGAAAACCCTATTGGTAGGTAACAAAAATTTAATAAGAATGTAGATGCTGGTACCTTTGTCGGAAGTGGAAAGACACAATCAATTGATTGACAACTTTGGAAGCAAGTCCATAGATGTGTACTTCCAGATGCCTTTGAAGTGGAATTGTACATGAGGTACACCTACAATTATGCTTAAACTAGTATTATTTTAATTTGTACATATTATTAATACATCAAAATTTGCATTTTAGGACTCATTTAGAAACCTTAAAGTCGGATAGAAAAAATAAAGAGAAAAAAGCAAAATGGTTTCAAGATGAAAATAGCAAAATTGTTTCAAGATGAAAATAATCATACATTTATGTATTGGTTATGTGAAAATGTATATTGCATGGATAACTATTATATAATACTGCCATACCAATAATAGTGTACAATCAGATGTTTGATATTTTAAGTGATAAAATGTATGTTTTTGTAAATAATAAGATATATATTGAGGGAAATGAACATCTGCAGTGGATAGCTCAACGTCTATAGTGGATAGTAATTAAATATGAAGGATATGAGATTAAAAAGGGTTTGATTCAACACTACGAAAAGGGACAATAAGCCTGTCACACAAAATTGTAGTCTTAACTAGTCGCTCAAACTATGCATTATGCTAGTGCAAATGACAATAATCCTATATTAGATGATATGATCTATTGTGGGATAGTAAAAGAAATTAAGGATGTCAACTACAATTTTTCTACCTTCAAGAATTCAAGTGTGATTGTGTTAACAACAACAACAACGTGAAAACTGATTGTTTGGGTTTTACATTTGCCAACTTTAATAAAATTTGACACAAATTAGACCCATTCATTATGGCTTTGCAAGCACGACAAATGTTTTATGTTGAAAATCAACTTGCTTTTGGTTGGTTCATTGTTAAGTCCACTTGAAAATATTGTGTCTCAAGATGATGAACTGTCGGCTGAAGACCAAGATTTTCTTGGAGATACTGCGATGATTTCTACCCCGTTTGTTTCTCAGATGCCTACTGTGGAGGAGAATATTCACAATGATGAAGACTGCGAGGAAGTTTACACTTGTAACGATTGCGAAGGAATTTGGATAAGCAATATTTAATTATTTAGCTTTGCAATTAATATTATTTGTATGTTACGTATAAATATTTATGTAGCAATTTTGAATTTTCTCACGTTGCTTGTTTGTGAAATTGGATTAGGTTGACTAGATGGAGGCTCGATGTTGACTTTATAATTCTTGTGACTTTTTACATGAATCTTATCAAGCGTAATATAGATGGAGGCTCAATCAGGTTTCTAAATGCTTGGATAATCTAACCCAATGTTCAATTTTGGTTACTTTAAAAGAAATAAAAAATAACCAATTTTGGATATATGGCCAATAGGGGCATTTTCATAATTGTTGCATTGAAGAAAATTAAGTAATTAGTGTTTTAATTATTTAATTAGAGACTTATGGGACAACCCTGAGCCTTCGGTAAATTTTTTGGTAATTAAAAAATTTTCCATGAATTATTCTAGGCGTTCATGCACATGCAAAAGTTGGTTTAGAAATATAGGAGGAGCACACATCTGATTCATTATCGCAATTTACTTTCAAATATTTTAGGATTATAATATGCTATAATGCATTATTTGAATTCGATTGGGTTTTATTAGACTTTCATGCTTTTAAATTTATGCTTATTAAATATATAAAGTATTGCAATTTTTTATTTCAGTCCTGATGTTGATTTTTTTTTTGGAAATTTCATATTTATTTGTAATAAATATGAATTAGGTGAGTTTGAAGGTTATTTGGGATTTTATGAAATTATTGGGCATTTTTGTAATTTTTAAAAATTGTGGGCCAAGTGATAATTCCAAAAGAAGTTATGGCTTTTATAAAATTTTAAAATATTTGATGCCTTTTTAAAATTTATAATTTTTGAGAATGTAGTAAATAAAGAAAGTTTGCGATTTAAAAAAATTATTGTATTTTTCATGGTTTGGAAAAGGAAAATTTATGAGATTTGATTTATATCGATATGATTTGGTTAGGTTATATTGAAAAGTGATTAAGGATGTAACACAAGTACCAGTGTTATATACGTATGATGAGATTATGTTCGCTATTTATATTATTGCCATCCTCTGCTCGATCGGCGGGCGAGAGAGAGATATGATCAGGATATTGTCTCAATCCTTCCAAGGTGCTAGAACAAATTTCTCTAGCTGATTGACCTAATTCATGATATTAAAGATCATTTTTGTACGTGAACTAGTCTATCGTAGTATACAAAAATAATTTGCAATTGTAAAGCCTTTGCCTTTCCTTTGAACCCGACCTCCATAATTATTGGTCCCTAATGGTCGTGTAAGTACATCATTCGGAGGCGAAGCTTCAATTTTTCCTTATTATGCTTTCTTCCTTAGGATATTTTACAAGTCATATATATATATATATACATTTATATATAATAGTTAGAAAATATATATATATATATATTTATTAAAAAAATGTGAAAACTTACAATATTTTTGTTATAGTCTCTGTTTCAAAATTGGCACACTTTCTATCTTTTCTCATCCGTACCCACTGTCATAATTCATCGTGAACTATAGGATTGTTGGTGCCTTTTCCATTTTGTTGTAAAATACAAAAATTAAAATAAATTACTACAGATCGATCAATAAAAATAAAAATAAATAATTAATGCAAAATTTTTAAAGG
Organism: Ochetophila trinervis; assembly: GCA_003254975.1. Taxonomy (NCBI): domain Eukaryota; kingdom Viridiplantae; phylum Streptophyta; class Magnoliopsida; order Rosales; family Rhamnaceae; genus Ochetophila; species Ochetophila trinervis. The sequence goes on from QANX01005885.1 coordinate 98,994, forward strand.
TAAGAAGTATATGCCTCTATTTTTTCAAACCAGGCCATAGCCCAATGCACCAATTCGAAGGGGATATTTATTTTCTTTTGCTTCTAACTTTTCTCCATAAACGTTTCATTTAGCCTTTGCTAAAAAAATCATTCCATATCTCCAAGGTAAGGAAGGGGTACTTGGTAGATAGATGCCAATAAGCATAATATGTTTTCAAGTACGATTGTACATGCTTGTTATATAAAAAATGCTTAAACCTTTGCCACTTATCTCTATAGTCTTTAAAGGTTAAAGGCCTAAAAAAGTCATCTTTCTTCGAATATTGATGCACATATTTAACTGTAAAAAAACATGTTTAATTAAAGGTAAATATGTAAATGAAAATAAACCTATATAGTAAAGAAAAAAAATTATCACCTTAATTGTGGCCCACAGTTTATCTTTCAACCTGGCTCAAATAGATTTTTAGTTGCTTATGGTAATCGAAAAGATACTTTGGACTATGGAACCTTCCAAATTAGACATTTTCACTGTGCTTGGTTCATAGCAATGCCAACCTCATTCACCTCAAAATCCACATTTTTCCAGTCTACATCTTTTATAAAAGTTTCCATATGGTGGATCCTCTAGCTAACCATTTGGAACGGTAATATTCAGAGTGGCCTCATCATTTGATGATGACTCTTCATCGAATGTGTAAGATTTCTTATCAAATTGATCCATAAATCTAAATGAAATTTTCAAACATTAGATAGCAACAACAAAATTAAAAAAATGAACAGTCACAAACATTTTATATAGAAAATTTAGCATAATCATGTTTGTTTATAAGACAATATCCTTAAATTCCACAAGACATTTTAATATTAAAAAAAAATAATTCATCACACATCCAACACACATATTCAGCACTTCAATATATATAGTCATGCCAATATAAATGGTCAATTTAAAAGTGTCTCCTATTATTTAAATTTTAAAATATCACTGAAGCATCGTGAATAGTTTAAATTTTTACTATTGTCCTTCGTGTTTAAATATCACTGAAAAGTCCCTTTTAATTTAAAGTTTTATATATATGAACCATATGCAACCAAAAGAACCAACTAAAATGAATATATTTCTAAGACTAGCTCTTACCGGTTTTAGGAGATAACCCAAAGCTCTAGCAAATGGAGTGAAACTCATGGCAACCAGAAGAAAGGAAAACACAAACCCCGTTTAAACCCATTGCAACTTGAGAAATGTCAAAGATCCTTTTTAAAATCTACAAATTTAATACCCACTAAACCCAAGCATCACCAAGACAAACACCAAATATAAAGGCACACACAACCGATTCATTATCCAAACAATTTTCTTTATAACTTCAAAAAAATTGTCAAATACACTTGTTCCTTGTTTGAAATTCCTTGTTCCTCGATGCCTATCATGTTTGTAATTCTATTTGCGGTGGTGTTTCTTCAAAATTTCTTGTTCCTAGTTGCCTATCATGTTTGTAGTTCTATTTGCGGTGGTGTTTTCCATTAATGGAGGAAAGGCTTTCAAAAAATTAGAATTGCAGGAACTAAGCTGAAGAGAAGACAAAATGGGAAGTGAAAATAAAGGGAAAGAGACCATGTGATAGGAATAAAAAGTTGCTGTTTATATTTCATATTTTATGTTTGATTTTTGCTGGTTTTGACTTAATTGTTATTGAAAAATACTTCTTTTTTGTATTTTTGTATTTTTAGAGAAAGAATAACAAATGCTAGAAATTGCTGTATTTTATGCACAATCTTGACTGAATAAATCATATCTGGAGCTACACATGGAATTTCTATACAATTCTAGTTGCTAATAATTCATGACTCATTAAGATTCAATTATGTAAAGTTTCATTGCAAATAGATATGCTAATCAGTACCAGTTTGATTTGAAAATGAACTTTTTTAGCAGTTTGACTTACACTCCTTTGGGAAAATTAACATTTGAGTGCCTTCCCCGTATCCATTTTTTGTGATCAAGATATGTTAATGGAAAGACAAGACATAGACCTAACTTTTGCAACTAGAATTATTGCAGCTTTCCCACTCCCTTTGATTATCATATACAAAAAAGTCTCTTCCACTTTCCTACCAAATCTCTCTTTATTCTGGCACATAAATGAAGGGATCGAAGAGATTATGGCAGATCATGTTCACCAAGAAATGACCCGAAATTGGATCTTGGTCTATTTGAGATTGTTCCTTTTAATCGTAATCAAAGATGTTTTCTTGTCTCTTCCTCGAAAGAAGCCCGAACGATATCTTCTAGGATTTACAACTCCATCAGTGAAAGCTTTAGTTCCTTTGATTGATGTGGAAAGGCTTTCCCGGCAAGACGTTATGGAGGTCTGTGGAAGTAATTCCAAGTGCTATGATGGGGAATAGATGGAGGAGGGCGTTGATTGGGTAAACTGGAAAGCTGAAAAGTGCTGGCGTCCTTACAGGATGAATCTGTATAGGCCCTTCCCTCCTATTCATTCAAAGTGGGCATAAGCACCCTTAACAGTCGCTTCTTCTATTTCTTACTAGTTAGTTAGAAAAGGTAACTCTAACTCAAGATATTACGTAAGTGATCTGAGAAACTTCATGCCCCATTCAAATTGCACTTGGAATCTGTCTAACGAGCATAGAATATATAAAGGGAAGTGTCTTTGACAACTAAGATGCCACCTATTTATGGATGATTATGATTGCCTAATTATCACTCTCCAGCCAAGTATGTTATTATTTTCACATAACATGCCAGTTGAAAAGTCTAGATTATTCCAATAATATTAATTGGTGTATTAATTGGAGAATGAATTAGAATTGGAAGGAGATTGAAATACTAAGGAGATATGAATATACTTTCCTAATCTAATTGGGCGTGTGACATCATTTTGAGCACCAGTTATTTCTATAACCCCATATGGTTTGCCATGAGAGGAATAATAAGGAAAGATCGAATTTTTATTAATATTTTGTTTCTTATTATCTTGAGGAATTAGAATTAGGGTAAGGTTATAACTCTAGGGTTTTTATTTACTTTACAAGCACTCTTTTCCTATAAATACCCTACAACTTAGAGCTTTAGGGAGCTCACTCTTCTAAATAATTTTTCTATCACTTTTTCATTCCATAATTCAGAGTTTCATTCTATTCTACACAATTCTAGACCCAATTCTCAAGGGTTTAGAGAGAGATAATTTTTGGCTACATCAAGGAAAAGAGTAAGGGAGAATTCGGCCAGCAAGCTTTGGGAGGATTCGATCTTTTTTTGAAAATATATTTTGAAGAAGCAATTGAAAGAGGTACAAGAATGAGAATTCAACCAACCACAAGCTTTAGATTTGCTTTCTCTTTTTTTCTTCTTTTTGTCATTGATAATATGTTTGGTTTTGTTTTATTAATGACTATTTCTAAGAACATAAGTTGCTAAACTTTTATGAGGATTATGATGTAGCCGTATCTTGTGTAGCCCTATCATGAATATTTAGTTTTTAATGCATGTTTGATTTTAATTCATATTGATAGTTAATATTTCATTGTTAGTTAAGATGCTTTCTTGAAAAGTAGAATGAATCAATATTATATTAACTTAGGGATAAGATATATAGTATTGTTTGCAATGAAATATATGGTCGATAGAGATATCATCATGCATAGTGACACCTTAACAAAAGCTTATTGGGCTTGCATGTCTTAGGGCTTAAATTTGGTAGTTTAGATTGGGAATGATTAAACTATCATGTGCTTGCTAGATCAAAATGCATTGAGCGATTAAGTCTTTGTAGGCTAAGAGAGTTTGACTAATGAATTTATAATGCATTGAAACTAAATAAGATTAATAGTGGTGAAGTCATAATCCTAGTTCCATCAATAATTTGAAAGTCTTGCTATATTTACTTTGATTTATTAATTGCTTTATATTTTAATTTTTGCTTTGCTTCACAAAACTAACCAATCAAACAATCAAATCTCTTTACTTTTCACAATTTAATTAGCAATAGAATGTAATTTTATCATTAGAGCATTATTCTTTGTGGGAACGATATTCAGTTTTCTCTAAAAAAACCACTTTAATACTTGTTAATTTGTGTACTTACGAGAATCTAATTTTCACCACAACACCAAGCCTATTTAAAAGAGTCAATATTTTGCAACACTTCAAACAAAAAGCCTCACAAAATGGCAACGCTTTAAAATAAAGTGCTGCCATTTGGTGATTCTTTTCAACCTCACCACTTTGTGACACTTTAGACAAAAACGTCACTAACTTGCGATGTTTTATGGATGTGCATCGCCAAGTGGCAATGCTTAATGCAAAAGCACCACAAAATGGTGACGATTTGATGTATGCATGTCACCATGTGTTACGCTTTGATGGATCCTGTAGCCTTGTGGCGCCGTTTAAATGCACGCATGTTGCCACATGGCACCCACTAATGCACGCTTAAATATTTATATTTAAAAATTTGCACCCTCTAATGTTAAATATATATTTTGTTTATAAATTATATATCTCTCTCTCCATAAGCTTATAATTTTGAATTTTTTTTATTGATTCAAAATATATAGGACCCACTCAGGAGATGCCTCCAAGATTATCTGGAGAGGTCCCGCCTGAGTATGATTATACGGGATTCCCATTTGGTCATTCGGTAAAACCATCTTCTGAAAGGGATTATTTTTCAAAACGAAAAATAAGCTAATAATATGTACGATATAGAAAATTAAATTATACAAACATAGTGTGAAAGCATAAATAAATGAGTTTGGACCATACATCAGAGCCGTCCAAAGTAATGGTTCAAAACAAAAGATACCATCCAAAGTAAAGGTTCAAAACAAAATATACAAGCATTGTCTTAAAATAAATAAATTTAGGACAATACGATGAGATAGATATATAAAAAGCATAGTAGCCAACGTGAGAAACAATAAATCTTGATGCCAATGAGTATTTCTGTCAACTTCAACTATGGCCTAAGAAACAAAATTAAAAGATAAAATGTGAGATATGAATATCTCAATGAGTGCATCTAGCTAGCTATAAAATTGATTTCCATTATGTAAAATTTTCTTTGCGCTCAAAACCTGATGTCACTCTTTTGAAAAGTTCCACGTTTTGCAAAATAATTCACCAAAACCTACCTATATGTCCCGCCATCCATAACACATTAATACGTATGACAATGTTTTTCACAGTGATGAGTCATCGTCGATAGTTATTATGAAAATTTCTGAGGTGTTAAAGTGCTTGGAAGATGCTGATGAGGTAGCTTGTTGGACAATTCCATTATTGGAAGGAACAATGGAGTATGCACAATATTTGGTTTCTAAGAAGTAGATAACAAATTTTTACTACATACAAGACATTTCAACTGACTGCATCATGTTATACAAAAGGTAAGTACTCCAATTTAGTTTTTGTTTACTAACTTAAGAAAATATTATACCATATCGATTAATTCTTATATATATGATGGAAATATATATAGGCACTTGTACATAAGCTTGATTGGCAAAGAAAACGAAGGTAGATTATGTTTTTTTTTTTTATCCAAGTAACATTACTGCTTGAAAATGCAAATCATGATGCGAGGGCAATCAATTTAATATTAATATGGATGGATGAAAAGTCATCTCAACTATAGTTGCTTCCATATTGGTCACAATAAGTTTATAACCTAATTTAATTGTATTATGTTTTATGTTGTAAATGAATTTAGATATCTTAACTATAAACACTTTCTTAAGGGACATTTGATGTAGAGGTGGCAAATGGATTGTACCATGCTAGCATTGCCCGTTCAAACGTTAGCTCATTCATACTCGTGTCGTGTTCGTGCCAGCCTATTTATTTATTGTGTCGTGTCCGAGCTGGCAATTTATTTATAGTGTCATGTCATGCTCGTGCTAGCAACTTTGTGTTCGTGCCAACCCATTTATATTAAACAAACATATTTATTTTATTTATTAAAATTAATACATTATAAAAATATATATAATAGATAACTTAAATTACTACAATTAATTTGCTGTATGATTTATTAGACAATTAATATTTATAGAAAATAGTAAATAAATATAATTAATTAATTACATAACTTTAAAGCAAAAAGAATATAAAAATATGATGATCAATAGTTAAAAAGTTTAAATTTTAAATAAATATTAATTACATAAATTATTATATGAATTAATTTAAAAAAACATAAAATAATAAAAATATTAAGTAAATTAGTATAATTTATGTATTTATTAATCATCCGTGCTAGGAATGTCATGTGCTCGTGTCGTGCCTGCTCCATCATGGGTTTGTGTTATGCCTAGCCCATGCGCTTCAAAAGCACAATCACTACGTGCTTCATGCTTGGCCCGACACGGTTTGTGTCATGCCATGCCCTATTTTAAAGTGTTGTGCTCGTGCTTTGCCCGTGTTGCTTGAACCGTTTGACAACTCTAATTGGAGTTAAGTGTTTGTTGAGCAATATTTAGCAAAATCATGGATATTTGATCCGTTAGGTCGCTAAACAAAACGTAACAACTATATAAAATTGATCAATCAGTAAGTTATTTATATAATAATTATTTATTTTAATTACATACAACTGTCAAAAATCTAAATTGTATGTATATATATATATATATTTATACTATGTATGCTATATATGTACAATGCATAGTTGGTTGGAACGCAGGAAAGACAAAGGGAATAAAAGTGTGGTGCTAAATGACAATGGCACGTACAAAATATATAGTGTATGATTAATTTGTTTTTCATAAACTCTATATATTAGGTAATTATTTAATATTATATAACATTCTATTTTTTCATATGTAGACTCCTAAATAGCCTAGCAATACAGAATATGGATACTATGTCATAATGAAATGAAGGACTTCATCAGGAGAAATGTACATAGAGACCAATTAAGTACAATGGTTGACAGGACCCGCCCCGGAAATCCCTCCAGATTATCCGAAGAGGCCCCGCCTGAGGAAGATTCCACCAGAACCCTTCGAGGTAGCTGACAGAATCCTCCTCCGAAAAGGGGTTTAATAACAATAAAACAATAAATATGACGAAAAGTATAGATAAGGATATAAATTATAAAATAAAGTATACCATGCAATAGTAATAAGAATTTCATACTTAACCAATAATGTGGGTTTGAAGCAAGTGGGAAAGTCAGAGCCATTAAAAATGATGGACAGAAAAATATAAATATTACAACATGAAAGTAAACAGAGTCCATTACATAAGAAGAAGCAATAGCGGAAGTCAAGTGCAGATGAGATATGCCGGTGGTAGCTCACGACGACCTGCAGCTAGAACCTAGGGAATGAAGTTAAAAACACAAAACGTGAGATATAAAATCTCTGTGAGTGCTCCTAGGTATCTACAAAATATAAGCTCAGTAGTTAAAATTATTTTCACTCAAACCTCACGTCACTCAGTTGAAAGGTTCTCCGTTTTGAAAATCATTTCGTAAAACCCTCGGTTTTATTCCCAAAATCATTAAATCACTATAAATAGTTAGGGGCAAAAATGTAATTTAAAACAATCATTGAAATGACGAATCAATCACTAAAACAATAAATATAATCTCAACAAGAAACATTAAATTTATTTGTAAACATGTTTATATAAAATGGCAAGTAGAAACATTTGCTAAATCCAAAACCGATCTAAAACCAAATACCATGGGCTCCAACTCATAAATTCAAAATTCACAATCTAAAACCATGAGGCAAAATCCATGAATACAAAATCATAATTGCAACCATGAATCAAAAATCATATACATCCAATTCATATAAATCCAAATCATATAAATCAAATCCATATAAATCCAAATCGTATAAATCCAAATTAGATAAATCAACCCAGTACCACATCACAGTATCGTTGCCGTGTGACTCTCAGCGTCCTGACGGCGTCACAGGAGGGGGGGAAGGGGGTATACTCATCACAACGAACCGGCATCCCAAATCCGTCATGGCAGGATCCTCATCATCTCTCTCCCGACACGTGTCCGCAGCAGAGGATGGCATAATAATAATATAGCGCGCAATAATAATCCATACATCTTAATCATCATACAATACCATGTGTAGACCTGGCAAATTTTCACACGACCCGTTAACACGACACGTTTTTTATGGGAAATGACCATTTTGCCCCTGTCTGCTTCTTTAAATTTTGGCCAAGTCTGGAATTTTCCAGACCTCACCCGACTTTTCCCTTCACCACGCCCCTCCTTCCCAAGCCGACAACCGCCGCACCGTGGCCGGAGTTGGCCGACCACCACTCATAAATCGAAGCCGGCAACCTCCTCTTCCTCCTCGTACAGGTGGTTCACCATGAAACGACCCAGATCGCCGGAAATTGCAGCGAGACCGAGGGCTCGTGCAACCCGTGCAACCGTGCACTGTTGCGACACCACCTTTGGCCGGCCATATCGCCCTATTCCGGTGGATTTAGGGAGCGTGCTTGGTACCATTGAAAAGCTGGTGCGACGATCTACATTTTTGTACCAAGATTGACACCGGAGACTACCGTATCACGACGGAAAATGACCGCGAAGTCTCAGAAAAACCACCCGCGACAGCCATCTTTCCACCTAGATCTACTCTGATCGCCGGCGAGTGGGACGACACAGCCACCACCATGAGCTTCAGAGCACGCCGGCAACCAGATCTGCAGTTTCCCGAGCTCCGACGACCGCTGCACGCGCCGCCCACAGCCGCCGCCGTCTTCCTCCACGCGCCGCCGCCGGTCTCCTCCTTTTCCGGCGAGTGAGTGCTCACCTCTCGTCCCAACACGTTCCGGGGGTCGTGGGCAAGCTTGCTGTACCTTCGATTTGGTCCAATTTCGGTCGGATTCAAAAACGCACAATCTCGGCCGAGGTTCGATCTTCCGGGATCAATTCTGACCATTGGCGAGGACGAATCTTGAAATTGAAGGTAGATTCTCGTTCCTTGCATCTTCAATTTCGTTTCNTGGACAAACTCAGTTTTGTAGGTGTAAAAAATATTATGGGAACTGATATAACTGACCAGTATTAATCTAATAAAGCAATAGAATTTTACCAGATTTTGCTCCCAATTCATTCAGCCAATATAACATTTTTATGAACCAAATATAGAAAATATGTTGAGTTTTTGACTTCTTATTCTTCTTCGTAATCATTAGGTCAATTATATTTAATGCATACATTTATTAGTATTATATGTTTCTCCTATAGTATCGGCATTTATTAGGATTATATATACTCGGGAGTTGAAGTATAGTGAGTTCTTGTTGACATTTGTAGGTCCATGTTTTTTAGTTTTGTTAAAGTATAGTGAGTTCTTGTTGACATTTGCAGGTCCATGTTTTTTAGTTTTGTTTGAGCAAGCATGCCTTCATAATTAATTAGAAGGCAGTAGCCAACATGTTTGAAAAGTGAAGTAGTTCAATGTTGTTAGATGTGATTTGTTTATTTTTTTTTTTTTGAGTGATTTTGATACATGATCATTCACAGGCAGCCAACAAACTGGAAGTTTCACAAGAAAGTAAAAACAAAATGAGCCAGGTACATTCTTTTTTCAATATGCTTTTTGTGTTTAAAAAAATTTAAGATTTTGCATTTACAGTATTTTAAAATTTGTTTTTGTGTATATATGGCTGTAGGTTGCGTCAATTGATATTACTGATGATTCTGTGGATGTTTCATCTGGAGAAGGCATTGTTGGAGACCTAGAAACAAATTCTCCTAGTAGGAAAAAGGCTAAAAC